>CAXAMN010027139.1:179988-204868 GCA_963970005.1 Durusdinium trenchii | reverse complement strand
CCAAATCCGCCCGACAGATTTATATGTATCTTGCGCTGGATGTTCGAAAAATGTTCAAAAACATCGTTTTTTACAGTGTTTCGTGGCCTTCGGCGTCCACGACAGGGTGCCCGTGGTGTCAGTTATGCGTGCCGCGCGGACAGGCTTAATCGACATTTCGTGGGTGTTGGGCACATAAATTGCCTAACATATCCCTAACATAGGCCCAAGATAGCCAACATATCCCCAACATATGCCCAACATAGCCTCCAAGATGGCTCAACATAGGGCCAACATAGGCCAACATGGGGCCAACAAAGGCCCAACATAGGCCCAACCTAGGCCAACATAGGCCTAACATAGGCCAACCTAGGCCCAACATAGGCTCAACTTGGGCCCAAGATGTGCCCAACATAGACCACATGGGCGCAACTTGGCCCAACCTAGGGCCAAGATGCGCACCAGATAGCTTAACTTTGCTCAATATAGGCCCCACCAAGTCTCAAAGAGAGAGAGAGAGAGAGACAGAGAGAGAGAGAGAGACAGAGAGAGAGAGAAAGAGAGAGAGAGAGGGAGAGAGAGAGAGAGAGAGGGAGAGAGACAGAGAGACAGAGAGAGAGCGGGGAACCAGCCCTGCACATACTAGGCCGGCGCCCGGCTGTCAGGCGTAAGCCTCATAAATAAACAACTAGGTGAGGAACAAAAGGGTCCTCCGTGATCTGTTAAAAACTTTGAGAAAGCGTCAACAACGTGCTTGAATGTGCTTGATCTGTTTAGTGACCTAATAGATAGACCTGTATCGTCCCTCTAAAAAATGTACTGGCATGTCACTGTCTATCTATGACCTCTTTACTGTCTTTACTCTAAAATCTTTACATGGAAGGCATATATGATGCCATCATCCGCTCAAAGCTGTTTGAGGCTCCCAACTCCATGTTTCTGTTCAAGTTCCACAGGTCCACATGCCTTGCTTCGCACATCTTCAAACGCGTGACAGAGTGACACGCTTTGAGTGTGTGGAAAGGAGTTGTGCGCTGCACCGAACTTCTTAGCCGCCTGAGCATCGCGCCCTTCACCATCAGTTGATGCGAAAACGGCTGGATGAGTGGGATGCCAGCGAGCATCATAGACCTCAGCGGAACCCGCATTCAGCTCTGTGTTTTTCTTTGAGGGTACTATCTCGGACAATAGCTGCTCCTCAAGCCTTGTGAGAACGTCTATGGGCCCTTGGTAATGGTCAGTGCATTGCTCTGCCAAGTCACATAGTCCTCAAAGGTGTCCAGGGTGAGCACAGGAGACTGAAACTGCTTCACCTCAGGTCGGCCCTCCATACAGTTTTAAAGTTTTAAGTTTCAACTAAAGCAACGGCCTATTGTCCTTCTTCTACGGATTCTTTGACAGGGTCTCCCTATTTTAGTACACGCAATATACACACACCCATAGCCTAACTCTTGGGGAGAATGTTTTAATTTTTGCAGATCTCTTGCGAGCCCATCACAGAGCGACCCTCGTTGAATCAGCCCTCTTGGGTTGAGTTATCCTTCGGTTACCGCATAAACAGTACTTCAAATTTAAGTAGAGGCGATCAAGCAACCAAACCAAACCGAGAAAGTAGGTGCCCGGACCCTCCAAAGTTTGATGCTCCAATCAAAGGAACTGGTGAGGCAAAGATCCTCCACCAAAAGCTCGATGTTGAAGGAATCGGCTAGTTCCGATGCTATACGATGCTATGCTATAATAGTCTATTTGGACACAACATCAATCCTAGGCATTGAAAAATAGTGAAAAATTACTTCCACCATACATCCATCATATTCACCACCCTTTTTTCAGAGTCATGCCCTCCGCTTCTCCGTCGTGGTGTCCGAGGAGATGCCCGAGTCGCTCCCTGAGTCAGGTCGGTGTCGGCCGGTCGCGACACCGGTGGGCGAGCGCGGTGGGCGTTAATTGATTGAGAAGCGGACGAAGTCTTGGGACTTTCCACATCTTTCCACGGTGACAACCAAAATGCAAAAAGGCCAAGGTAATTGAATGTAATTGATCTAGTGGGTCTGAGATTATCAGATGGTCCTTCCCTGGAAGATGGTCTGCGTGAACCGAACTTTCCACCTGTTTGCATCATTTATGCCATGCCCTTTGATGGCAACGCCACCAACACTCTGCTTGGGATAATAATTGGGAGGTAGATGGAGGTACCAAGGGGCGTCTGACGGGATGTGACGGTGAACGCCGATGAACGAGTTCTAACATCAGACCAGCTGCCTTGGTGTGGATGCATGTGAACACCAGTGACAGGTCCTGCAAGATCACAGGAGGTGGGTCGGAAAGCCGAGAGGTGACAGGTCCAACTAATCTCGACTTAGATCCTGAGAGGGAGCGACTTGGATCATACTTGATAGACCTAGGTGACATTAGGTGACTTCCCTGAAGCATCATTGCTTCATGGGTTGGAAGCCAAATGAACCGAGTCATTCTTGAGGGAGTGGTTTAAGCCCTTGTCTGTGCCATCTGGTTGCGACGTCTTCTTGGTCAGTCTCCAAAGTGCCCTTTCTTAAACAGCCCACACCCCCAATCAACATGTTCCATTTCGATGGTGGAACTGGAACTTCCAAAGAATCACACATCATTCAGAAGGAATTCTACAGATTGGAACGCCCCGAAATCTGTGTTTGAGATGATATCCTTATATATCCTTGGTGTGGAGATATGCAGAATGTAAAGCTTCAGTCCACACCAAGCCTCAAAGCCTCACAACGCTCGGAGCCAATGGCCCCCGCCCTACGGGACCGGTCCATCATGGCCCTCGTAGAGCTCAGCAATACCAGGCTTGCTGCCACGGAGGTTCACTTGCCACATGGCACCGTCCTGGTGATCTTCATGACTGATGAGGCGGGAACAAGCCGAGCCGAAAACAAAGAGTGAAGATGAGTGAAGTA
Source organism: Durusdinium trenchii (assembly GCA_963970005.1). Classification (NCBI taxonomy): domain Eukaryota; class Dinophyceae; order Suessiales; family Symbiodiniaceae; genus Durusdinium; species Durusdinium trenchii. The sequence goes on along the minus strand of CAXAMN010027139.1, from coordinate 201,953 downwards.
CTTAAAGCTTGGCCAAGGGCCAAGGGATTCCCGACTCCCGACAATGGTTTATTCTGAAAAAAAAAGTATGTAAGAAAGCACAGCCCTCAAGGTGTATGCATGAGGGTAGGCAGAAAGTGATTGTGCTCAGTGGTTCTACACATATAACTTATAACAATTTACAATAAGCATGTCTTTCCCAATGGAACGATTTGGGCTTGCTCGTGACCATGCGTGAAAAAATAGCATCTGCTTCTGTCGAGATCCTTCGTGATAGCAGAAACTCAGGCTCCCGAGGCAGGCGTTCTGTTCTGACCCCTTTCTTGACGTTCTGTTTGACCATCAGGCAAGGCCAGCAACGCCCTGCTAGGCCCCAGGATTTCGTTGGGTGATTGGCACCAGGTCCAGGTCTGGTGACACGCAATCTGTCTCCGTGTGGTGAAAGCAATCTCCAAAGACGATTTGTTCATGTTCCAGTGGTCCTATGTCTCAGTCTCATCCTCCCAGCTTATGAAGGGGGAGAGTGTTTCAAGCGACTTTCGAGGCGAGAGTTCTTCGTTCGGTCACGTCTGTTTCCCTTGGCGGAAAGCGAAAAAAGAAAAAAAACTGTTTGGTCCTCGGAGCCCACATAAAGGATATTTGTCTCGTTCTCTGGAAAGGAGAATGACATGACCTTGCGGAATACTCTGACCAATCGCCCACGGCGAAACATGCCTCTTCATGTTTCTTCAATGGTCTTCATCAGACTGAGTCAGTCTGGTTTACGGTAGTCTTTTAGTCATCATCAGCCAACTCTTGATATTCCCAAAGTTGCAGCATGCGGCTGGGTTGCTGTGCTGCTGTCCTGCTGTGCTAGGTGCCAAACTGAAGGCTCCCGCCGACCTGCTTTGCTCTCGTTCTTGAGATCAAAGGTCTCCTGAAAGATTTAAGGTGCTCAAACAACTTCCAAGGAAGGCCCCTACAGGACATAGCTACAGCAGAACTTGAACAACCTTGCAGCCTTGCAAACTATGAGAAACTGCTCCTGCGGGACGTTCAGCATAGCCAAAGACCATACACACAAACGGCCATCATTTGAGGCCGTCACCTTTGCATGGTCACTGCGCATGGGTCGTGGAGTCGGTTCGTGCCGTTCCACCCGGTCGCTGAGGCTCTTAGAGCGCGGCCAGATTGGTGGCATTCTGGGTACCCACTTGTTCCATAGCAGACACTGGATGAGCGTGACCTGAGAACCGATCTTGGTCTTCATCCCCCTTCATCTCGGCTTGCACACTGAACTCTCTGAGTCTTCCATGAGTCAACCGGCAACCAGGTAAACTAGGCAAGAAAACACAAGAACACATTATATATAAACAGACACATTATACTTTCGGTAATCAGCAGTCTTTGTGGGACGCCCTCACCTTTGCCGCTCAGCGGTGTCTTGAGGACTGGCCCTGCCTGCAACAAACATCCAAAACACTAAAATATGCTGCAAAACTAGCTGTTGTCCATGACTGCAACATACAAACAAATATGAGGTGCTGGATGGCAAACAACAGTGAGCATAATATCAACCATGTTTTGGCGATTCGCAAAACAGTCTTCGAGCTGTCAAGTTGTAAGAGCAGTCTGATCTCCAAGCACAAAACCAAAACAATTATATAAAAGCAAACAGCCAAGACTGGCACGCTTCAATGGCTAAGTTGGACCGGTCGATCTTGTCGAGGCCTTCTGCCTTGTGTCCCACAGGAGTATCGCCCCTGAGTAGGTACCTCTCGGACCAACGAATTGCAGAACATCGGGCGAGTCGCAACGACTCGCGAGGCCGGTGCCGCACAGCTGGACATCCTGTCGGAAACGGGTGGTTGAGACAACTGCCGCGAGCAGGTCCGAAAAATCACTGCTAAGTGAAGGTCCGATGGTTCACTGGTAGATCAGGAATCGAATCCAAGATTTTGGCTTGAATCAAAATCAAAACATATCGAAACTAAACCAAGAAATCCCAAAGCCTCTCACAGGGGTGGTCATCTCCACAACAGGATTGTGAGGGGTCCTGTTGGTTGCAAAGAGTTCAACAAGCACCCCAATAAGGTATGGGCTTGGTACATCATCTGGCACCCAAAATCCCACTGCAGTACATTGCAGTACCACTTCGGCACCAGCAGCAGCCCCCGGCCGGTGTGGTTTTTCTTTTAAAAGAACAACGCCCCGTCCCCCAGAACACCCCCCAACGGACCCGAGAAAGAAGAGTTAGCGGGAGCGTGATCTTTTTCGTGCGGAAGCGTTCGGCGTGAATTTCTCGGCGTGAGACTCGGCATGATCGGCCGAAGGAGGAGCTAGTAGCGATGCCCTGTGTTACTAGTAGCGTCCTTGCTCCTTTCGTAGCGGTTTTGCCTCCATAGAACAATGCTGGATCGAAGCGGTGAGGGATCGCCTCAGCACGAGGCATTCTTCCAGGCAAGCTTTTTGGCTCCGAGGCGTCGACGGATGGATCACGCATGGCTTGCTCCTAGGAGCTCCTTGTTTACTAGTTCGTCATGGTTTTCCCAAACATCAACCGATTGTTTTCTCCATGTTTGTGACCCACACCATGTCGGGAATTTGACCTGGATGTTGGACCACAAGGGCTAGAGCCTGGAATCTTCTGAACTTGTTGTGAGCTGGGAGCACAACAAGCAAAAGTACCAAGGAATATAATGTGACATACAAAAAAAACAAGAGATGTTGCGCTGTTTGCAATTGGCAATTCACCTTTTTGGCCTTCTGTGAACTCATCCTAGCCTTAGGTCAGTCCTTGCTCTTGGCTCTGATCTAAGACTCACTTTGCATTTATGCATGACTGAGCATGCATTGATGGGAAACTGGTTATCCTCACACACTATGCATAAATGTAGAATTATATGAGAATGTGATATTATATAGATGTATTATATAATAACAAAAAGTGTTGCTTTGAATTTGAGATCTCAAACGACCAACTCCTGCACCAAAAAATCACAACATTGCCTTCACGATTCAATTAATCATCAAACTGTCGCTTGAGGATTGGAACACAGCGGTCCCGCCGAGAAGGCTGAGGAGAAGGCTGTCAGTACTGCCTTGGAAGCATCAGGAAAACATGAAAACCAGATTGGTGCAAATTTGTCATTGAGCAGAAGGACAAATAGTGTATTCTTATGATGTACCTTACAGCCTAACTCTGAAATCTCAAGGATTCATAAAAAAAACAAAAAAATTGCAAAACCACACTCACAAAGGATGACCAGGAAATGCAAAAGAAATGCATAAAAAAAACAAACAAAAGGCAGCTGGTCAAAAAGAGTGCATATCAAAAAGCAAAAAAAATGCAAAAGGAAACCAGAAAAAAAAAACAGAACAGCAGTTCAAAAAAACAAAAACAATGCAAAAAAAAATGCACATGCACAACCAAATTTCACATACCACCTTTTTTGTGCGATTTTTTTGCATTTTTTTTGCATTTTTTGTGCGTTTTGTTTTGCATTCTTTTGTTTTTTTTGTGCGTTTTTTGTCGATTTTTTTGCGTTTTCTCAAGGAAACGCACAAAAAAATGCAAAAAAATCGCAAAAAACGCAAATACAAAGCAAAAAAAATGCAAAGGCAAAGACCAGAACGTTTTTGATCGCATTCGTTTTGTTTTTTGATTGCATTTTGTTTGCATTTTTTGTGCATTGTGTTTGCATTTTTTGTGCCTTTTTTGTGCATTTTTTGTGCGTTTTTTGCATTGGTTTAGTGGACAAATGCGTTTGTTTCGCATTTTTTGTTTTTTTGCATTCCAAGGCATCCTTTGGTGACTTGTTTTTGCGTTGTCTGTGCATTTTTTTCGGGATTGGTTTTGCATTATTTTTGCATTGTTTATGCATTTTTTATGTTTTGCTGTGTCATCAGAACTAGCTTTAGCGTACATCATAAGTGTATTCAAGGCCGAATGCCAGCAAAGTCCCCTGATTCAGTAGCGAGATGGTGGCGCCAACGTGTGTGGTTGCCAAGCGACATCTTCCTAACATACAAGCAGGACATGAGGCTGAGGGATTGTTAAGTGGAACCAAAAACCAGATCATCTAACAAACAGTTTACCACCTAATGTTGTTTGAAGAAACATTTTATCGTCTTCGCCAACGGATTCTTCGCTTAACCCACTAACAAATTGCAGTTCAGTTGCGCTGGGGGCGGAAAATGCCACTTCTGGTCGATTCTTCATGGTCAAGTTCCTGGCCAAAACGATCGACCATGAAACGGCCCTCACACAGTGGAATCTCAGAGTTCTGGTCGTCTCAGTTCAACAGCGCCGCACAAAGAAAACGCAGTTGGGTCACATGAAAATTGTCCAACAAAGGTGCAGTGCACGGCAGACATCCATCTTATAACTCACGCCAAAATATGCCACAAAATCCCTTGGGTAATTTTTTTCGGTGCCTGGTCACACTTGAACTGAATAACAAACCCCGTTCTAAAATAATTTTCATAGCTTCAGTTCACACCAACTCCATGTCGGTTTTCATGTACACAACATCTGTCATGTATATGGTTGTATGTTGTGCGTGCCCTTTTATTGTTGCGTTTTTACTTACAAAGTCAAACAGTTCCAAATGTGAAGTTGGAAGTAGCAGTCCTCTTGCGCCCAGAAAGAAACAAGTTGTGAAGAAATGGTTGGTGATTTTCCTATCACTGTTCTTTTTTCGTGCAAACAAAGCCCCCACCCCAGCTGCCCTTCCGTCTTTTCACTCACTCAGTCTCATCGCCCCAGTGCAGGCAATCTATTGAGTAGCCGCCCTGGAAAGCAGTTGCGCAAGTGGTCAAAGTTGCAAATGGGTCAAGCGCCCATCTAATAGCGCGTTCCCTGCCAGACGGCTGTGGTCAAGAGCACGCTTTGCGGGCGCCGGCTTCCCAGACTTGAAATAGTTATAAATAGCTCTTCTACGCACAAAGAATCGAAACGCAATGGGAACATGCCCTTGGGCCTGTGCGGGTGTGTCTGTGTGGGCCAGAAAGTGTGAACGTTATCTTCAGCAGCCAACCCTTCACTTTTCGCAATGGATGGGTGTCGGTGTCTCCTGCTTGCATCCATCAATTACAGCCAAAATGGCTGTGTCCAAACACAAAGTTTAACTACCAATGTATGCACGCCATAATTTTTGTTAATCTTGCCCAAGTACCTGAACCTAGCGCCAAACCTAGCGCAGCCCCCCTACGTTTTGCCATCATGACGAGGCAGCATCTCCACGTTAAACAACACATTACCAGGTGGTGGCCAAGCTATTTCTGAACCTGTGGGAACTACCTTAAACATATGTATATACAGTATGTACTGCCGGGTCTATTTTCTCAACTCCCTTGATGAGCAAGCGTCACAATAAGGAGACACATCTAAGCGAACGGCAAAGCCTGCACAAGCAAACTACGGGTCTTCTGCATGCGGTTATCGGTTTTTGTAGTTCGCTGACCGCTTTACAGGGTTGCAGCCGAAAGGTCCCTCTCTAGCAGTTGCCACTGGCCGTTGTAGAATGAAACTTCATCGTCAAATATTTTTGTCAGTACCGATGCACTGACTGCTTTGCCAAGCGGAATATTGCCAACCTGTCTTCCATATGGCCCGCGCGAATTTGTAAGAACTTTGGCATCAATGTTCGTGACCTAAGTGGGGAGGTGACCACTACTACGGCAGCCTTTGCGCAACAAGCGGCTATCGTTTCGTCATCAGTTTGGTTATCGATCAGCGACTGGGATCACCGCGTGAGGAAACCTTGCGCAGGAGGCTGCAGAAATAAAGCGAGCGTTGTGCAGCCTGCCACGGGGCGTAAACAACTTGCCTGTAGCCAGTCAGTACGATAGCTTACAGTACTTGCGCGTAGCGCGCCAATGGTGCAAACAGCTTGCCTGTCGTCGACTAGCTTCGTTGCGTGCACGCAGCGTTGTCGAACTTGAGGCAATCATCATCAACTTATTGTAGGTGGAACATGATCTCATAGTTCAAGTTATCGATTTTGCAGTTCACTATTCACAATATCGTTTTACAGGGTGTTGTGCAACCTACATCATGGAAAGACCCCTCCAAGAGTAAACTCTTACATGAACAGTTTTGCCTGTTGCTCATCTGCAAATTCGGTGGCGCACCAAACCAACATGCAGCCATCAGGGTCAGATAGCTCCGGATTGGCTTTTTGGTGGTATGCAGCCATGAAGATCTCCTTGGCAGGTCGAAACGTGGAGAAAGCAAGGAGGGCTTAGCTTGCTTAGCTTAGCTGCTTGCATCCTTGCTTGCAGTGTTCCTAGCAATTTCCATATATAAAATACGTTATAATACAGTCTTCATAATGAGAGTGATCTGTATCTTTGACATTGTTTGACAACATTTATCGAGTTAATTCATTTACAGTAACTATAGCAACATTCAAACCGTGACAAGTTCCATCAGCTGTCTTCTCATCATTCTCTTTCAGTTGCTGTTGACGCATAAAACTACCAAGCTGGGACATCAACCTGCCGATGAGGAGAGAAGCGCAAGTCCGTCACGCAGCGGCCCTTGGCCCATTTCTCCTGTAAGCCAAGTACCAAACTTGAATTTGCCCCCACAGTGCCCCCGAGTGAGGGTGTGTTAGGGGGAACCTCAAGGACGGTAGGCATCATCATAAGCGAGGGTTCTTCAAGCTTCAGTGCAAGAAAAGCCTCCTTGTGACAAGAGCATGCTGCAAAATTAAAAAATCAAACTGCTGTAGATTCCGTGCTGCTTCTATCACGAGTACAGTAGTATTGGTTGGTGTCGTTTATCAACTGTTGCTTGTTTTATGTCTACTTGCGTTTATCCTGCTCAAGTGTCCTCCACATAGTCGTCGACGTGCTTCAAAGCATCCGCCCCTTGGCAACGGAAAATGAGGTAAGGTCTCCTTGTATGAGAACCCCTCCTTTAAAGAGGGGTGGGGCCTTATTCTTTTCCTTTTTTCCTCGAGCTGATCCGACGCTGTGTTGAACTGCTCGTTTCTCTTGGCTTGGGATGGCAGCAGCCATCTGATTAGGTCAGGCCCCATATCGGTCTTGCCTGATGGTGCCAGCACAACACGGTTTCCAGCGATCCTAGCAATGCGCAAGTGGTCCTGCCAGGGGAGGATCGAGAATCAATCATCAAGAACTGAATCATGATGGACGATAAAAGCCAATAAAGGCTATGGCAATGGGTTCGGAGGGAGGGGAGAGAGAGAGAGAGAGAGCGAGCGAGCGAGCCAGCGCGTGCGCGCGCGCGGCGCGCGAGCGCGCACGACAAATCACAAAGTTGGTCCCGAATCATGCGCTCACGAAGCACAAAGCACGAATTCGGACGGTGGCGCTCACTGGATTGCTACTCCGAGCATCTCCCAGGGAGCGCGTACTAGATGCGTCGTTACATCTCTAGATACACAATGATCTGTAATGATACACGCGTAATCAATCTCATTCGAAGAAGCTCCACTGAACCTTGGATTGCTAAGGAACTGGCCACCGCCTTCTGTCTGCGCATCAGCGGAGGTGTTTTTGAAGTCCAACGCGACATCCCAAGCTTCCTGCATTTCGACAGGCTGAAAAACGCTTGGTTGGACCCTCCCCACCCGATGTTGCTGCAGCTTAAATCCAACACCAATTTGTCATGTGTTCTATGCACCAATGTCGAGGCGGAAATTGAATGCACCAAAACACGGACGAAGTTCGAGTCAGAATGCCATTTCCCCACATCTTTTTGACAGAAGCCCTTCACATGCTGGGCAGTCGAGCTTGGTCAAATATATACTATATATATATATACACTGTATGTAGATATATATATATATGTGTGTGTAACTGTAGCCATCATGAACAAAAAAGGATTTCGCAAGAGTTTGCAAGTACTAAACAAAGAGCCCACGAATATAAGATGGTGCCCCTTTTGGTCAAGCTTTATGGAACTCTGCAAGGGAAGGGCCTACTGGATGATACTGGATGGGTTGATCCACAGTTGTGTCGCAAAGTTGCAGCATGTCCCAATTTGTTGTAGGCGAGCTTGGCGCTCGATGCAGGTCCTGCCCCAATGTCCGCTCAACCAGCAAGGTTGCCCGCTCGAAGAACCTCAAGAAGCATCCTCTCCTCTGACTTCTCTGCAAACTCTCTCCCTCTCTGTCTCTCTATTTGTCTCCTCTCTCTCTCTCTCTCTCCTCTCTCTTCTCATCTTCCTACCCTGGGGACCAAAATTATCAACATATTGATTGCATGACAGGCCCCTTGCAGTGCGTACAATATCACATCACATGCAATGATCCACACTTGCCTAGCAGAGGTTTGGTCAGGTTTGCTTTCCGTTTTGAGCGGAACCCGAAGGAAACATGTTCAACTGTTCAACCATCTTTGCCCGAACTTCCCTGCTGAGATGTCCAACGCTTTGTAGTCTGGATGCCCCTCTAACTTCTTGCGCTCCTGGACAGTACCCCGAAGAAGAAGTCAACGTTCGCAACTTGCCCAACCCACAAGTGACAACGTGTTCACAGTTTACTCCATCTACTCTGCTCCCATTCCTGTTCAGGCATAAAGACAAAGTGTCGTCAACTTTTGGTCAAGGAAATTGCATACCCCGTAGTAGACTTGTCCCGTGGCAACTTGTACGTCGTATGTGATCTATGTGAAGAGACGTTAACGCATTGCATGCTGTTCCTTGCGTCAAAAAGCTCGTTGTCTTGCGTTCTCCCAAGTTGTTTCAGGCTTCATCAGAAGATTTCTCATCTCCACGATTTGTTTCAGCGTCGTTGCCATCTCCCAACAGTTCAGTCCTCCTCGGAAAGTTCCTGACCCACAGGTGTCGAGTACGTCAGGTGTCGAGTACGAGGGCATGAAGAGGGAGTAAGCAGTGAAGCAGTGAACTTTTTGGGAGAGTCAGTCTAGAAGAATGTAAGGCTGGCTCTGTAGTGGTGAGTCCAAAAGTAAGGACGAAACCCGAATTTCTTCAAGGAGGTTTCGCTTCCTTGAAGAACCTTCACATTATATTGTACACATATATTGGATAACTATAACTTACAGACTTATTATATATATATATATACACACCAAAAAACGACATGGGCCGGGTCTAGTTTCTATACTAGTAGTATCATGTAGTATCGCCTTTGTCCTTGTAGCACAAAGAAAACACGCAGTGCTCTCTGATTTCGGAAAGAGCAAATGCATCTAACGAAACCACCTGAGTTCATGGTGAGTCTTCGGCCTTGATCTCTGGTCTTTCGGCATCAGCTTTGGCCTGGCTTAGTCCCATCAATCTGAATATAATTACTGTAATCATTCAAGATTCTTTGAGGAACCAAAGTCAGTCATGTGCAAAAAGAAAGAATTTAGATTTGACATTTCTTAGGGTGGAGGAATGTGGAGGATCTAAGTCCGTTAGTCAGGCCAAAAGAAGCATAAAGCCTTGTCGTAGTGCATTCCGCAAATGGTTTGCCTGGATCTCTCTTAGGTTCTAGCATGCTTTAACATATTACATTACACTCTGGTTCCAATGGAGAGACCTGCACTTTAGCCTCTGACATTTTGAAATACCATTAAACATATTAAACAGCCAAATAGATTCTCAAACAGAATCCATTTGGCTGTCTTGTGGGCCTTGTCACCTTTGGTCGGACTTCCAGCGGCCATGCTCCGCATGTTTCTGCTTGGGAACCGTTTCCAAGGCAAGGAACCTCTTGCCCAGCGGCTCGCTTCAGCCGCCGCTCCTCCTGAATGGCGAGCCATGGAGACACACAACCATCGTCGAGTCCATCATATCTCTACACCCCAGACCACTCAGTCTACTTGGCCAGTCGCTTTGTTCATAACAGAACCACTCGCTTTGGGAAGCCAGACAGGCTGCTTTGTGAAGACATCCAAATCACTACGATCCTAAGTCCTGCACACTGGCCGTGGTGCCGGTGAGGACCCGATTCTTCGCTCGATCGGCCTGGCGGTCCAAACCACGTGTTGCTTTCATTCTTCTCCCTGTTTCAACGGGTCAAAACGCCGATCTCGAGCTGTGTGCGACGTTTTGTTACGTCTTTGGGCCCGTTTTGCCCACTCAAAAGCATGCCTTTCAAACAGAAAAGTTTCCTTGAAGTGAAGGAGACTCTGAAACCAGCGGCTCAAAAGCATGCCAGAGTGGACCACCCTCAAGAGGACGTTGGCCGAGGATTTCGACACGGAGCCTGCGGCAGCGGCGCTTTTCTCTCCTCCGCTGCCGACCTCAGCTTGCCCAAATTGGAACGTTCATAGCGGGAGAAAAATGGAAAAAAAATACACTTTGAAAAGCGGCTTGACCAGAGAAACACATTTGAACTTTCAGGTGGATTCGACCAGCATCAACTCGTTATCCACCTGAGCGATTTGGTCTGTCAGACTGTGAGCCTGAGGTCACTGCATCGCTGCCTTTCATATCGGTCTGGCAGGACCTTGCATCGGTTGTCAATGTGAGTGGATTTGGTGTTCTCTCACATCTGTTGGCGATGATGCTTCCTCTCAAGTAAGGTCTCAAGTAGGGGTAGGTTGCTGAGGCTTTATTGCAAGGCACTGTTTCGATCAACATGATTCGACATTAACTCGATGCTAGATTTACTGAGTCAAACGCGGCACAGGGCCACAGGTAAGAAGTTCAAGTAACTACGAGTAGGACCTATGTTCGCCCAGCCTTTCGTAAGACACGTGGCCATCGGGTTCAATGTCCACCTTGCCGTATCTGGATTGCCGCTCAATCGCTGCAATATCTCACCGGCTTGGTTATGCAAAAGGTGCAAACATGTGCAAATGTCTCATTGGACAATCGCTTAACTAAAGCAGTCTGCATCGTTAAGGGTGATATGATATGTCTTTCAGCTCTGATATATTGCTGAATGCAAGCAAAAGTGATGCTGAGGACATCTCCCAAACATGCCCGGAGCAGTCCAAGACCCCGGCAGCAGCAACCGAAACTTCTTGCTGGAAATGCAAGCCTTGCGTTTCGTGTATCGTCTGTCGCAAAGTAGTGTGCCAGGATGCGATTGGGAACAAAGTATGGCAAACAACAAGGGGTGGCAAAACAAAATAGGTAGACCTCCCAAAGACCCCCAGGAAGAAGGGAAAATAGACCAAAACATACCAAACCCCATCGGTTGGGGGTCTTTTAATATACACCCTCACCCACATTCGACATGTTTGAATGCTCTGGTCATTTGCCAGCAAGTTACCGTGTCACATCCTTTGCACAATGGTGCCTTGTAAAGTGGATTCAATATGATTCAATAACTTTGCACAGCGTCAACTTGTTGGATAACAACGATGGCTGCGCCGCCACGTTCACGCGGCTGGCTGCTCATTCATTTCTCTGAGCAGTGAAGTCTGGCTTCTAAAGATGCAAAGAAAGGAAGGATCCATCAATAAGGCCCCCTTTCAAGGGCCCAAACCTCTGTTTTAGTCTCTCCTGTCTATTTTATCTCACGACAGTCATTCCCTCTCAGTAGCAAAGGTTCTTATTCAAAGCATCGTTTGGATTCCTTGTCTGTTGTGCCGCGGTCTTTGCTCAAAGTCTTTTTCCGAAACAGAAACTGTTGTCAATGTATATAATATCAATAGTCAAGTCTTCTGGCTGGTTCTTCTGTCAAGCATGGAAGTGTGCAGGCACTGAGGTAGTGTAAGGAGGTGCCTTGAAAACCCGTCCTTGTTCTCGCAATCAATTTATATAATTACATGTGTTGCTTTGTCTTGAAGAGAACCGACGTGTCGGTTCTCTTATCATCTGTCCTCATCCAAAGTCTTGGGGACCCTAGCTGGTGAACCCGAGATTCCACTTCCATGCCAGTTCATTTGAGAAATGAAGTCCCGCACCATCCCGCACCTGGAAGTCTCATTGTGCCATATTTGATGATGTTCTGTAGCTTGTCACTTCCTGCGTGTCCTTTAACCGTAATTAACCTGAGTAGATACTTGTCTGTAGAAGCCTTTTCCTCCCGGAACAAATCTGACACTCTGACCAAGCTCAATCCCTCCAACATCCGTGGATTTTGTACAACTAGGCGCCCAGACTCCGCTCCGCACCCAGTGGAGAAGCTCGGCTCTTCTCACTCAGCTCCTGCAAAGCCGAGCTGAGCTCGATGTTTATCGAGCTCGAGCCCCTCTAGGGCATTTGAGTGTCTTTCTTTCAGAAGATGTGGGTGTTTCCTTTTTACAATCTCTGCAGCAAACAGGCGTCTGCCTGTGCCCAAACAGAAGTCTCTCATCAAAACACCATGTCTCTTGACTGTCACCATCTTGCTCCTTCAAGGGGGCTTCAGGAGACGCACGTGAAGAAGTTGCACCTTGGCGCACTGCAAAAACAAAAAAAGCCAAGGTTTAGATCTAATTGGGCGACTGTGCGTTTCTTGTACAAAGGTTCCATTGAGTTCAATTGTTATATCTTTGGACCTTCAGTACTGCTTTGCTTCCTGTCACCCCGGACCCCACAGTGAGTTCCTTAATGTTCCTTACGACTTCGTGTGCTCCGTAGCTCCGTTGGTCCTTTCAGCGTAGCGTCTCGCGCGTCTATCGCCGTTGAGGCCCGCGCCTCCAGCACCACCCAGAATCTCGGCCACAAGACCGTCGACGTTGCTGGTCAATGCTCCCTGAACGTTCGACCGTCGGTGCGACGAGGTGGATTTCATCCCACACGGTGCGACTCGTTGGACACCAGGTCCGGGGACGACATAACAACCATTGTGATGCTCGTCTGATGTATGAAACAGGATAGAGCACTGCTGAAGACTGCCAAGCGTGGTCATGAAGAACCCACAGTCTTTCTTTTTCACTTCGTACACGAGTCGGACACATGAGTGAGTTGTTGAGGGGGGCGGGCAGTGTTAGGATGTGTTAGGGGCATCAAATTATCATTGGGAGACCATGGGAGACCGCAGAATTTGGCTTGTGGCGAAAATGGATAATATAGACCGTGTAGCCCTTTCGACCCGAAATTGACGACCCTCTTCGGCCTGGCTCGTTTTCAGCGAGGCACGTTCACTACGCTTCTTCCGCAGCTCTTCGACCTCAACAGAAGCCACGTGTTCACGGCCACAAGGCTCAACAGAAGCATTCTTTGTATCTCTTTGTAAGTTGTGGATGTTCAGGGGTTCCACATGGTTCAACTTCTCCTCCTGACACCACCCAAACTCTATTCATCCTCTTCTGGAAAGAAGGAGGGGTCTCCACTCTTGAGCTGATCCGTTGGAATGCCTGTGCAAAAAAAAAAAGGATGTCATGTCAATGATCTTTGACTGTATCTGAGCACCTGATCTCTTCCAATGTTCTGGATATTGGGTGCTGCAAGAGGAGACAAGCCCCGCTCTTAGTGTGTCTAGAGCTTGAAAATCTTGTCTGCCAGCCCCACCTGCTTGCGCTTCTCCGCGATTTGTCGAATCTGGACATTGGCTAAAACAAGAAAAGCTTTCACGCACTCATGTTATGCCATTGATTTTTGCACTCACGATGTATTTATGTCCTGAAGTGGGCGCTTCAAGTTCAACTTGTCAATCCTTGTACGCCTCTGCAGCCTTTTGCCTCTCCTTCACCCATTGCTTTCAAAACATGAATAATAAAAAAAAGTGTTGACGTGGCGGCCACGTCAAAGAGGTTTGGGCTTTTGATGGGTTTTGAACTCCAAACCGCACACGACAGCACGGAGGAGGTGTCAAACTGTTTGGAGACGGAGCCCACGGAGCCCGCCCGCCTTGTCCTCTCTTTCCCGTCTGAGAGCTTCAATCTCGGCCTTCGAAATGGGTGCCATTTGGAAGCTCTTAGAGCTCACAGAAGGACACTAGCAGGAAGAACCTGTCCCTTGGCAGTTTGGCTCACCCTTTCCTAGTCTTCGCTGTTAAAAGGATTTACCACCTGATAGCCTAAGAAACTCTACTGTAATTCAAGCAATACCGGCTGCGTAACAGCTCTCTGCAATAATAAGTTCACAAAACAAATACTCAACGGCCAGCAAGCCTCCATGGCCGAATTGGCACGCCAAAGTGCGGCTGGCGGCTCTAATTCAGATGCATCCAGAATGTTTGCAGGCTCTCAGGAACCCTCGATACCACATTGACATAACAAAAATTACACAACAGTTGCAAAACACCCTGGTCAGTGGCCATCTAAGCATGCACTGCATGGAACATGCTACTAAGCAAGTAGATGTTGGTCTTCGCGCACCAAATGAATGTTGCCATGCATGTGTAATAAGTTGCATCCCAGTATCGGTCAATGACCGTGCATTGGGCTGATTGAGGATGGACATAGGTATCTCACCAAATCTTCCTATGTATATAGCTCAATGTTACTCACCTAAATTTGGTGACCTTTTTCTGCAGTATATATTTTTGTCAATCCTCATGTCGCGTGATTGTTTCACAATGGTCCGGTGGTTGGTTGTATCAATTGAAGTGCTGTTTACAGAGGCAAACAGCTGCAAAGAAGCATTACCTGACCAGGCAAAATGCGGCACAACCAAAACTGGCTATTCGCCCCGGTCCACATTCCAAGATGTTGTTTCTTCTCCATTCACTAAGCCTCTTTTTGCATGTATATCAGCATGTCAATGCATGTCACATGTCAACATCTCACCAAGACTCTTTTTATAGACTCTTCGATTGCCATGCCCTGTACAGGGTTGGAAATGGCAAATCGATACACTGTTGATCGATGTATACACAAAGCGATCAGGCTGATTCAATCAGGACCAATTGAACCAAGCCATGATGTGTAAAATATGGAATAATCCCTGCCCTGGTATCAATATGGAAGAAGAAATACAAGGCTTTGCATCATAGATGTCATTCTCTTTCAGCAACCACATCGGTTCTGAATCTGCATGATCACAAAAGCCCAGCTGCGGCACTTACAACCCCAGAATGGACTTGTTGACCTAAGTTGGTCATTGGTCCTCACTGCTCCATCTGGGTAGCATCGGTAGGACAAGAGTGATTATGTCATCAGCTGCATAGGCAACTCAAGATCATCCGAGTCGGAGCGAAAGGACATGCAGCTATCAAACTATCATCAGCTATCTACAGTATCTATAGCCTATAGCCTATGTCAGCTGCGCATCTAGTCCCATGATAAGAATCAATGACCACACCTGAACCCAACTAACTAGTAGACATGCAACGACTGGACTCTGTCCCACTGGCTGGCACCACTGGCTGACCAGTTCTCAAGATGACTGGCGTAGGCATTGTTTTGAGATGTTTTGAGGCAACACTTTCTAGTAGCGTCCTTGTTACTACTAGTAAGGCACTTGTTACTAGAAGCGATGCCAGGAGGGGCAAGGGCTCAAAAAAAATAAAAATGCATCAAAAAACAAATATAATTCAGGGTATCAAGAAAAAACAAAAATGAATCAATAAAAAAATAAACGGACCCAAACGAGTGGAGGGAAGCGCAATAGTCCAACTCGAAGCAGTGATCAAAAGAAAAACAAAAACGCATCAAAAAAAAACAAAAACTAAATCAACCTACACGGATACCTTGGATTGTCCTGTAGGGCCCTTGGGTCGAGACCAACCTATCCACTACAACGGTCGGCCTCTGCCCTCTGTGTTCGGTTCGAAATTGCCAAGAATTCAAAAGATAAGGTGTTTCAGGTTTTGGAGATTCAAGAGGTCACGGTTGAGAACAGGACGCCTACATCTACAAAGATCCAAAGGCCTCGACATCCAGACAGATCTAGTGTAAAGGTGTAGAGTCTAGAGACCCACAAAATCTTGCAGAGGTTCAGATCCAGCTCTTCCAAAATTTTACTGGCGTGCTAGAATGGAATGGCTTTCTGCCCTCTAACCTTTACTACTGTACATTCGGGTGGCTTACAGAAGGGCGGCGCCGCAGCCGCGCACACGGATTCAACTCAACTGCGCACACACATTTATCGGCACTTGTGCCTCATCTGCGCACACACTTGTTAACTCAGCGTGCGCACACCCCACCATGGGGAGTCAAGTGCGCACACAGGCCCTTTCCCGAATGTTGCTGCGTATTCCAAATTTCACCCTGCGTTGCTCACTTAAAAGGGTAGTCAACTTGGAATAGCCACTTCCTTGTCTATTTTTGTTACTCTCCAGTGGCTCACCAAGGGGTGAGTCAACTTGGAATGAGCACTTCCTTCTCTAAATTTTGCCCCTGCATTGCCCACAAAGGGTGAGTCAAGTTGAAATGGCAACATCCTTCTCTAAATTTTACCCCCGGGCGGCTCACCAAAGGGTGAGTCAACTTGGAAGGGCAACATTCTTCTCTAAATTGATCCCCCTGCATGGCCCACAAAAGGGTGAGTCAAGTTGAAGTGGCAACATCTTTCTCTAAATTTTGCCCCTGCATGGCCCACAAAAGGGTGAGTCAACTTGGCATGGCCACTTCCCTCTCTAAATTTTACCCTCCAGTGGCTCACCAAAGGGTGAGTCAACTTGGAATGACCACTTCCTTTTCTAAACTTTACCCTGCCCACAAAAGGGTGAGTCAAGTTGAAAGTTGAAATGGCAACTTCTTTTCACAATTTTACCCTCGGGTGGCTCACCAAAGGGTGAGTCAACTTGGAAGGGCAACATCCCTCTCTAAATTTTACCCCCGCATGGCCCACAAAAGGGTGAGTCAAGTTGAAATGGCAACATCCTTCTCTCAATTTTACCCCTGCGTGGCCCACAAAAGGGTGGGTCAACTCGGCATGGCCGCTTCCCTCTCTAAATTTTACCCCGCATTGGCCACAAAAGGATGAGTCAAGTTGGAGTGACCACTTCCTTCTCATAATTTTACCCTGTGCGCAAAAGGGTGAGTCAAGTTGAAATGGCAACATTCTTCTCCAAATTTTACCCTCGGGTGGCGCAACAAAGGGTGAGTCAACTTGCAGCTTTCCTGGCCACTGCAGGCAGCACAGGTCCGTAAGCTGGCTCGCTGAGTAGCTGGCCAAATGGGGGATAGAACAGGAGTTCAAAAGTGGTCCTTGTTGTTGTGTGTGTTTTTTGGGAGATGCATCAAAAAATGCATTAACATAGAATACATAGATGCATCAAACAATGCATTAACATAGAATACATGACAACACTTGCCATTGCAGGCAGCACAGCTCCGCAAGCGGGCCACCTACAAAAGCCATCGAAAACCAAAGGCAAAAGCCACCAAAACCCAAGAGCCACCGAAAGCGAACCTTCCTTCCTGCCTTGCTGCCTTTCTTCCTTCCATCCATCCTTCCTTGCTTCCTTGCTTCCTTCCTTCCTTCCTTCCTTCCTTCCTTCCGTCCTGGCTTCGTACCTTCCTTCCTTCCTTCCTTCCTTCCGTCCTTCCTTC
Source organism: Durusdinium trenchii (assembly GCA_963970005.1). NCBI lineage: Eukaryota > Dinophyceae > Suessiales > Symbiodiniaceae > Durusdinium > Durusdinium trenchii. The sequence continues at coordinate 184,697 of CAXAMN010027139.1, read as the reverse complement.
CTTCCTTCCTTCCTTCCTTCCTTGCCTTCTTGCCTTTCTTTGTTTCTTTTCTTTATTTTTTTATTGATGCATTTTTATTTTTTCTTGATGCATTTATATTTTTTTATTGATGCATTTATATTTCTTTTTTTGATGCGTCTCCCGGACAGGAGCCCCTAGTAGCGTCCTTGCTCCTAGTAGCTTCTTGTTTGCAGTTGTCTCCGAAGCAAAAAATGGGACAAGCGCACTCTATTGAACGATGTCGCACAATAACCTATCGCTTCTAACCTTTGGCGGATACTTCTCCTGCGCAGCATTGGACATGCGTTTCGATGTCGAGGAGCATCCATTGTCATTGGCATGTTGATGCATTGTGACTGTTTGGCATGTCAGTGGCTAGTGGAATCAATTTGGTCTGTACACCTGTCGTTCAGCTGAGTACAAATTGGTGCACCCCTAGACAATAGTAATAATTAGAAGGTCATTGAGTCGACTGAGTACCTGTCTTCTTGTCTCGAGTGGCTTATATCTCAAGTCTTGTGACACATCAGGGCGGCGCGGGGAGTAGCCTCGCTGAGGTGCGTTTTCTGAATCCAAAAAAGGTTTTCACATTGGTTTCACCGTCCATGATACCAGGAATGTCAGGACCGCCAGGACATTTGCCCGACATTTAGAAAAATCAGGACTGGATATATTGGAAAAATATGGAAACATCATCAGGACTGGATCACTGGATCACCTCTAACTGCACGTTTTGTCCCGTGCGCCTGCCAGCTCAAGATCTGGGCCTCAGCTTCACGCCTTCTTCGACGAAACATCGCGGCTGGAGTCCTTCATGTCGTGCATAAGGAATGGAGTCCTTTAAGTCGTGGTTCGAACAACACGACTTGCTATGTTGATCCTTGTTGCTCATATATGCTCGATAATGATATTCTATTCTTGTTCTCCATTGCTTCAAGTGTGATTGCATTCCTGTTTTCCTCACTCTGTTCAGTGGTCCATGTGTGTCCATGTTCTCATTTGTCTAAACAGAATGCAGTTTGAATGTCAAACGAGACCTCCCGCAAAAGGGTGGGTCTACCAAACGCTAGCGTGAAATCCAGCGCATTCCAAGCCACAGCCAAGGATTTCACGTTGCCCTGATGCCTGAGTGCAAGTGCAATGACGGTATTATCAAAGGGCCTCTGGAAGCTTCGAGAACCCTTACAATGTGGAACTGCAAGCCGGAGGTCTGAAGTGGATGCAAAACACATCGAGGTCCCTCCACTTCCTTCAATCTTGTACTGCAAATGCACCACCCTCTCTGGCATCTGCGAACATGGGGCTACAGCTGTCTGTGGGTTTATCCTCTGTCCTGTGTCAAACGCTTATGGCTTTCGTAAATCACTGAAGTCGGAGAATTCAAGCGCAACTGGCTGATGCGATTCCAAGGGGGCCAACCTCAATCACCATCATCCCGTATGCACCCATCACTCTGCATGCGAGAGACATACAACTGTGTTGGTCGCCTCAGACTTGCAATGTTGGAGCGAGCTGAAAAAGCTCCTAGTAGCGTCCTTGCTCCTAGTAGTAAGGCCAGGAGCCCCTAGTAGCGTCCTTGCGCCTAGTAGCGATGCCCTTTGCTCCTAGTAGCATCCTCTAGGCCGACAGTACAAACAATGCCTTGTTATTTTTGCAAGAACAAATCACGTGGCAACACCGGTGGCACACTTAGCCGAGGCTTCCTACTGAAGGACGCATGTCACCATGTAGTGTTCCGGCCACGACTAAGGTGCTCGCCGTTCGTTTCAGCGACTTCCAGTTGAGTGCAATACCTCAGATATGCTGGGCTGATAGGGGGCAATAATTCAAGAAAAACGCTTAGATAGTCAATGGGCTTGGGCGGATTTCCGAGGTCTTCGCAGCAACAACTATCAGTTGCAATCTGTCAAGGATGGGCTGGCGACAAATCATGAAACATCACGTTTTCCTGTATATAATGGACTTGAATAATCGATTGTCCCCAGCTTGTAGACTCTAGATTCCAAATAGGAGCAGACTCGGTCCTGCCGCGTCATGCCAGGCTGCAGAGCGTTGCTCTCGATGATCGACTCTGCTTCTGCGCAGTCTTGGACCAAGATCAAAAGCGCCGGACCCTCAAATGCATCTTGATGTTCCAGGCTGTCCAAACTCATATACCAATCCTCACAAACTCATTTGCAGCGAGCGAGCGAGCAATTGGCCAGGTAGAATTCAGACTAAGACTAAATGACTACCGTGTCCTACAGTTCTCGAGAGGTGGTTCATTTCAGGGTCTTTGAAAGGGTTCTCAAAAAGCAATTCTTTCCTTGGGGATGCCCTGTGTAGCGCTCAAATCGATGTTGTCAACATCAACGGCTTTACCACATAACTAATTTGCCAAGCGGCAATGCGTGAAGCCTCAGCGCGGTTTACAAATGACGCTACAAGTAGTAAGGAATCCGTTTGCAAGACCTCTGGCTTGGATTTCCTGTAGATGTAGCTCTGGTTGGAAAAACAAAGGGATCCTCTGCAAAGAAAAACTTCAATCCTCAACGGGTTCGTCTCCCAAAGTCAGCAACTATCTGCAGTTCTGCAACAAGATCTGCTACAAGCTCCTTGAAGGCATCTACGGACATGCCATTGAGCTGATCAGACAGTTTCCAGAATGCCCGCATCAAGAGTTTCGACTCCTCAACGCCGCCGTTGTTTGAATGTCCTTGGCTGTGGGCTTTGAGCTCAAGGAACGGGAACCAATTTGGCATGTCCCTGTGCTGTTGGGTCAAAAAGCGGGCATTCCCACACTGTGCTTGTCAACAGCATTGCCGTGAACCTCATTGGTCACTCACACTGTCCATCCCGTCGAAACATGAGTATTTCATAGTATTTCCAATCACCTCCTGAGTGAAGGAATATGTCTGTGCCTCACAACAATGTGGCGGACTTGGCCGTTGCCTGAACGGCCTGGAATCGAGAGCTTGGTCCTGGGACACAGAACCACCTTGTCTAGCAAAGACCCAGGCCCGAAAAAATAAAAGAACGCCTCCGCACCGCTGGCTGTGTTTGGGGGACTCCCCAAAAAGGAGGCTGAAGGTGGCACAAAAAACGAGGGCACCACGGTCTGCCAAATACCAACAGAAACACGCGATCCGCTGCTGAACATCGAAGATGGGCAGCTGGGTCTTCGGTTGATCACAAAAATCTGAGCCCTAGCTCAACAAGCCATTCGAGGACCGAATACTCACATGTCATTATATAGTTGCACAGGAGAAGTGCCTAAAGTCGCAGTTCGACCATCTTCTTCGACTCACAAGTCTGACTCAGCGAAACTCAGAGCAAGGCTCCATTCATGTAGCCTCCTGAGATACCGTCAAAAGCTAGACCACAAGTATCCGGAAGCCGTCCTGGACGCCACGTCCGTATCGGAGTGATATGCTGAAAAAGGACCGATGGCAAGGTGGGCAGCCTGTCTTCGTGATGTTTCGGTCTTTCGGCGGCCAACCTTCGGGAAGAGCCGGTCCTTCTCAGATGCAAATGCAAAACAGAATTATATCCTTTGTATATACCTGAGAAGGGAGGGGACGAAAGCCAGCCTCTGGCTTAGGGGGTGCTCTCAGAGTCTCGGGGTAGGCCAGGGCAAAGACTTGGCGTGCAAGAGGAAGTGATAGGGTAACATCGGGCAAAGAGTAATGTTATGGGGCGAAGTTGACATCGCAGCCACACCGATAAGGGGTAGAAATGGAAAGTAGAAGACATAGGGTCTGGGGGGGTGCCCTTTTTCGCTCTGGTCCCTACCCTACCCATTGCCGGCGGCATGTTGCGAATCAGTGAGCAGAGACGGCGGTGGGGGTTCGCGAGGCAATGGGTAGGGTAGGTGATATATATATATATATATATATCTGTGTAGAAACACTTGCTGGACTGAAAAGGGCACCCCACAGGTCCATGATGCCATAGAGGTATGTCATAAAGCTGGGGGTAGGAGAGAGAAGCGATTGCAGCGGGCAAGCGTCGGAGACAGAAGGTGCTGAATAGCGTAGGGGTGCCCTTTTTTGTCCGTAGCAAGGTCTAGTTGCTGCACTGAAAAGGGCACCCCACATGGGGCGCATGATGCCATTTTTCACGGCCTGCGAGAGCACCGAACTGAAGAGGGCACTCCCCATGTGGTGGGAGTTCACGTGGAATGGGGGGCTGTTATGGTTGTTGAAGGCAGGAGAGAGAAGAGATGGCAGCGAGCAAGCATTGGAGGCGAAGCCCCATTTCACCTGCGGCTCCAACGGTTGCTCGGTGCCATCTCTTCTCTCTCCTGCCTTCAACAACCATAACAGCCCCCATTCCACGTGAACTCCCACCACATAGGGAGGGCCCGCATCAGTCCGACAGCAACGCTAAGCCTAGCCGCAACACTACAATCTGTGCTCTTTCAATGGCCTCCTGAGCCCCTCGTGATGCTGATGATGCGCCGTCAATTACATCACCGGCATCACAACACCCCTCAAACCACTCATTTTTCACTACCAAGTGGCCCGCCTCTTTTTGTCGCTCTCCCCCACCAGGCTCTGGGTTCACCTCTCCGAAAAGTAGCCACCACGCAACCACCCCCCCCACACCCCCTTCACTCACTTCGTTCGCTCCAACAACCTCAAGCCCAGCCTACCAGCTGGCTTTCGTGATATATATATATATATGTCAGCGCCTGCCTCACACCTTTTCGCAGCAAATCTCTACATTAA
>CAXAMN010027139.1:156726-179978 GCA_963970005.1 Durusdinium trenchii | reverse complement strand
CCTCAAGGTGACGGCCAATCTGACATACCTGTGTCTCACACTTTCATATTATAGTATAGTATATAAACTGTATATATGATCTCAATCTATTCTCAATGAATTGAGTGGCGTACTTCTTCCCCAACCATCCACTGAACTTTGTGACTTGAACCGGGCCAAACACAATGCAAAGGAAACTGGAGGTATGGAGGTGTGAGAAGTTCTAATTCCTTCGGCCCAGTTTTGACGGATTTATCCAGTCTCGCCGGCTGAAAAAGCTATGGGTGGACCAGGAGGACATAGCACAGGTCGTGGAAAGACAATTTGCCACCGCCACTACTGCCACATCTACTCAACTTTGTTACAAAAACTGTAAACAGGATGGTACATTGTAAGATATTGTAAGTGTAACCAACAAGGATTGGAATGTGACCACCACATTTTCAGTTGCAAGCTGCGTCCTCGTGAAAGCTTCTGGCCATTTTGGCGTGCTTTGGCCATGGCTTCTGCTTCTTTGAGTGCAAATTCTCTTTCACCAACCCGGTTTGCAAGGAGGAGGATGGCCTCGCATCACTTTAGCCCAATCAGCTGGGCAGTGCCCGAGGGTCAAGAAAGCGTTTCACCGATTCAAAACCAAACATGGTATGACTTGGTGGCCCCACAAATCAGAAGTAACTACTGCTATTCGTCCGGATTTGCCTGGTGTCAATCTCACATATTACGTATGACTTTTCAGATCTATTAGTGACGGCTGAGCCTCACAAGTGCTGCCCAACCAGCAGCCGCTTAAGCCAGTGCTGCTTGGACCAGCACGGGACACTTCGCCTGTCACTCCGTAGAATCATGCATGGCATGGAACAAAGCGTTGAAGTATAAAGACAAGTAAAATAAGGAGACATTAAAGAGCCGAGAACCTGTATAACATCTGTTGGCATTGTGCCAGGTGATGAGAAACAATATAGAAACCCTTCTTTCCCAAATCAGGTGATAACATGTGATAACCGATTGGCTTGACCCAATCTTGCAAACGGTCATGTTCTCATCGATCATGTTCTCAAGGAACACTATCATCGATCATGCCTTGGACGATGACCAATCGCACATCGACCCCACAGTCTTGGAGTTGCATAGCCATTTCCTCAGGAGAAAAAACAAGAAGACAAGGGGATGCGTCGTTCTCCAAAAGAACAACGCACGCTAAATTCGACACACAAGTACTGAATGTTGTGTCGTTTTTCGGTTGCTCTCAAAAAGCGAACGTTCCGGTCAAAACCACTCCCGGCCTTTCCCAAACACATCCAAACGCCACCAAAGGCGCTCTGAAGTTTTCGTGGAAAAAACATGAAAAAACAGGAAAATGGATGGTGGGTCTGAGCCTCTATTCATTTAGGCCCCCATTCGTTCAGCGGGCCAAGTCCACCTCTTTTGCCGGACTTCGTAGTAGGCCAAGCGTCGTAGGCTAAGGGTGCACCGCTGCTATGCCCCAGCAAAAGCACCTGAGTGTTTCACTCCGCGAACTCTGAATTGAAACAATGTGCTCACACCAAGAGTTGCATAGAGATGCACACCTGAGAGATCGTCTATACACCTGATGGATGTTTTTTTGAGGTTCGTCCCGAAACCCGAGGTTCATCTCACTCGCACCTTGCAAAGGCTCGCATCAGGCAAGTCTCCCTGCGCCAACAAAGCATCACTCAAGCAAGAAACATCCAGCCAGAGATCAATGGGGAGCTTAGGTGCTTAAGCGTAACCTCTTGAAGCATCTTGCAATACTGATTTTGGTCCTATGTAATTCGAGGTACACCAATGGTCATTGAGAGAGCATCTATGCCAACGCAACGTGTTCCTGGCTGAAAGGATCAAGCTAGTCGTCATTCTCAGTGGACCAGTCGTATTCATGGTTCCATATGTTTATGAATAGCAAAACAACAGGAAGGATGCCAATGCCCTGCGGATATGCTGCATTTGCTGGTAGCTGTTATAAGCGACCTCTCCAAAGTGAACAAGGTAGAATGATCTTGTGAGCTGTCAAAAGAAGGATCCAGGGATCCAGGGGTAATTAGATGTAATTGGCATGTCCAAGCCCAACTTTGAATAACACCATGGCTAGATCTTGCACCAAGAAGCTTTGTTTGAGCCTTGCTTCTTCATTCGCGGTATCTTCCATAAAGAAAAACACACTTCGCCTCAAAGCAACACGTGGTATCTTCCCAAACACCCCGCCTCTGAGATCCATGCTTGGTCATCAGAGATTCGCTGCAAAAAGAGTGCCGCCAGATCTGCCAAGGATGAACATCTTCTGGCCTCGCTGCAAGGCAGTTCCAGGATCAACAGTTGCTTTGTTGGCATTTGAGGCTTTGACCTCATGATATGACCTCCACCAAAAGCCACTTATGCATGTCGCATTTATATAAACAATCCGGATGTAATTTTTCATAGTGGAATTCCACAGCTGAATTGAACATCTGATATCTGGGGGCGGTCTGCGGCTTGGCACCTCTTGGTCGAAAACCAGCACCCCACCGGTGTCGGCATTCAGGATGTCAACCAATGATGCCAGCTCGCCCAAAACGCCTCCATCACATCCTCACAGATTGGAGGTGCTACTTTTCTGGCTTTGAGGCAGAAATTGACAAGTGGTGCTCTTCTAATTGGTTTCCAATGCCCAAATAGTCAACATTGCAAGAAGCACCAGAAAATAAGTATTGAAAGGGCGTGCGCTAGTGTTCTCATGAGCCGTGTGTAACGTTCACGGTTGCTCAACTCAAAGCCTTCAAGTGAACAAAAAGCACATGGAAGTCCTGCACAACCCCAAGCAGCATTCCCTGATAAGAAAGGATCTGCTTGAGTGCTTGCAGGTTGAACACGCACACACGCCCCACCAAGCTTGGCCAAGTCTCCTGGAACTACATAGATTGGAACATGTGCTGCATCCAAACTCTCAGCCTCATGCCTGCCGATTATGAGCTAGACACTGCCAGCCAAAAATTCAAGGAAAAGCTGAGGAATCCCACATTGTCATTAAGTGCAATTTGCAGAGGGCAGTTTGCGTGTGCAATTTGCTTGTGGGTCATCGTTGATTTGGTTGACCGCTGAAAATGAACAAATTCCTCTGTGTTCGGGGATGTCAACCCACCAGGATTTGGTGCTTCAGGTTTTGACCCACAGCCATCTGAGTGTTTAATGTCATTTATGTAACAAAGGGCATCGCTAGTAGGAGAAAGGACGCTACTACTAGCTTACTGTACATGTTCATGCCTGGTTTCATGTCATTTCGCTTTGACCGCCGCACCTGGGATCTCTGTCACCGTCGACCCGGGTCCGGTCCTGGGAGAGTCGGGCTGGCATCTCCGCGTCCAAAAAACTTAACAGACCTTCATCGAAGTATGTATGTAATTATTGTATTACAATGTAATACCATATCACATGAAATTGTAATACCTAGAATAATACTTTTTGAGTACTTATATTATGGTAGTACATGGTAATATTATGTAATACCTCAATTGAAGCATATTATATACTTGATCTCAAACTGGTTAAAGTAGTCTTTGCTTTTGCACGTTGAAGCGGCAACATCTATGAGATGCCATGAGGCGTGCATGTTGACAACTGTATCAAGCTTACTCAGAGTTCCCCTCCAGGCGGATGAGTCCTGAACAAGGAACTGAGATATCTCACTTGCTATTGAAGAAGCCACTGCGCCCTGGCCAACTTGTTTCAAGCTGCTGACGACTGTCGAGTGGACTCGAGGAAGACTGCAAAAGCTGCAGCACGCGAAAGGACAAATCGAGAAGTAACCGTCTTGGTTTACAAGCAAACTACCTACAGTATCAGGGGATATCAGGGGTAGAAACTAGAAGCAGCCGTAATCCCTGAACAGCCTTCCACACAAACCTTGGGAATATGGTCCAACATTACTCTTACAACAAAGGGTTGAAAACAAATTGGAAGGCCTCAAACTTGATGATGGCTGCCTCGCGATGAGGGACGGAAAGAACGGGAAAGGAATAGCAAGAAGGATGAAGGGGACACACGTCGTCGCATCAAGTGGCAACACTTTTGTTGCAACCTATGAGACATGATGGGAGATCAGCCTGGAGATCGGAGCCAAACACTGAAAAGGGAACCCATGCGATTAAGGACTGAATCTCCAAAAAGAAACCCCCTCCAACCGGTCAACATCGTGTCCTATCGAGTCACCGATCACTGCGTCTGCACCAAGCCGGTTTCAGACAGTGGTTTTTGATGGTTTGTGACTTTGAGTGTCGATTGATGTAGAATGCGAAGACACGTGCATCCAATCAGCGTCAAAAGTCATATCAAAATGAGAATGAGAAGCGTTGCCAATGGGTTGAGGGGGAGATAGTGGGAGGATCAGGAATGTGGTAGATAGTCGTTTTTGGCTTGGATCCCCAATACTATATACTTCTGATATGATATGCATATATATATATATCCGGAATGTGGCAGGGCAGGGTTGATGAACTGATGCCCACCAAAACTTTTGGAAAAAATAGTCTTGGATGCTTTAGGATCCAACTACGTAAACTTGTACATGCAGTAAATTTGATTAATATCTATAATATATGTACAATATTGTACAATGATGCGCTTTGTACAATATCATCATAATATGCTATGACTACGACTTACTAGCCACAATACGCCACAATTGAAAGTCTGGAAGGGCCACTGGGAAAAGGAGGCGTTGCAGACTAGGCATGTCACCAGACCGCCCGCTCGCTCTGCCGGCATGTCCAGGGAATGTCTGAAATGCACACATGAGTGTCTCAAACCTATGCATGTCACAACTACTCATTCAACTCGCTACCTCACACAGTTTCACATATGGGAGCGTGGGCGCGAGCCCTGCCAGCCGTGTACAAAGTGTACGGTGTTTTCTGCATAGCTCGTGGAATGTACAATGTTTGGAAGCTTTGTGAACAGAAGTTTGTGTAGCTTTTGTAGTATGAATGTTTCTTGAACAGTTTTGTGCATATTTGAGTGCTTTAAGCTCGATACCTTCGGTATCTCGCATGGAAATTGCTTGTTACAGGAGTGCCTCATGGCCGTTTGCACTTTTACTTTGGCTCAAGGCCCAGAGAGTGCGCGTAAAAGGTGTGCGAGTGCTTTCGCCTTGCTTGCGAGCTGTTGCACGTGCTTTTGCTTGTGTTTAGAACGTGTGTAATCTGCTTACTTAAGGTAGTAGGTTTTTCAGGTGGTAGCGGGGCACGAGACAGGGAAAGGTCACCTACAAGCAGACAATCCGTAGCCTTTGGCTCAAGCTTCTCGGCTCAAACTCAGCGTAAAACGTTGAGCAGGAGGATCAAGGTTTTTTCTTAAAGAGAAGAAAACTTATCTTTCTAGTCGAGCCTTAGTTAGAGTGTTTCCTTCGTCGCCTAAGTTTACTCATGTAGGTTTGGATGCGTACAAAAAAACTGTGTTTGCTTGATCAGCTTGGCAGTTGAAAAAGCAAAAAAATCATCAGCTTCAGAACAGGTTAGCACGAGCAAGTAACAGAAGTTGTTGAAGCTGCTCGTCTGAGCCCGTCTAAGGGAGAGTGATTTCGTTTGTCCCAAGCAATCTTTAAAGAGAAGCCTCTATCCAAGGTTTACGTGGCCAGCTCTCCAAGCAAAGCGAAGGTAAGCTTTCGCCGAACCTCTCTGAAAAGTCGTCTCTCTCTACGTAAAGCATCTCCGATGAGAGCGCATGGCTTGGGTTCTGCTGAAGTTCTGCTTTGTTGGTCCTACTAGCGTCCTTGTTCCTAGTAGGACGGCCAGGGGCCAGGAGCCCCTAGTAGCGTCCTTGGTCCTAGTAGCGATGCCCTTTGCTCCGTTCGTAGCGTCCTCTTGTTTCATGGTCTGAATGATATGGACGTCATGGGCTCCTTTACGTCTGGTGACGTCAGGTCGCAGACCTCGAAGGTGAAACCATCACAAACATTCGCAAACCCGGCACTCATGTCCTGTCCCCCTTCCAGCACTCCCAATCCAGGCCTGTCCTCTATTTGCTAATTGCATTTTTCCCCAGCCCTGCACACATTTTAATAGTATGGATATCTATAGATCATCATCAAATGTCGATCTACCTCAAGAATACTTGCTAAATCCTGCCTGCCAACCCCCAAATCATATCAATCATATCAATTGCTCTCTGTTTGAGGGATCCTCTTAGATGCCGTGTTGAGGGGGGGGCTCAACAGCAATTGATGGGAACTCAGGGGCCCGAACGAACCTTCGAACCGAGGGGACCACAAGGACGCTACGAACGGGGCTCCAGTTCGCACGAGGTCACGGTCGATCCAAAACATGCCGTTGGGGTACAACGTAGACCTCATGGTCATCAGTGTTGACACAACGCGTGACGATGTTCCGAAAATATTGTCTCGCAGACCTCGGCCAAATGGACCAACGGTGACTAACCATTCAGAAGTATGCTTGAAAAACAAAAAAGACTCATTGAAAGCTTTGGACTTGCCATGTTCGGCCCTGGTCCTTGCCTTTGGATCATTAAGTCAGACCAAAGCATACTATGTTTCGTCCCGAGGTCAAGGCTGCTCCAATTTGCTTTGTCGTTCAGCACCTTCGCACTCAAACGTTCAGCACATTCTGCCGGAGTTCGTACGGACGAATCAGTTGGCAGCCCCTGGCCCCGCTGTCGTCTTCAGTCTTGATATGGGTATCTGTGCAGTCTTCAACTTGACAAGGAAGTAACATGAAGGTAAAAGCTAAACATCTTCGGAGACACTTTCACCTCCACCCCCCTTGTCTTATTCCAGGTTATTCCATGTTAGTGGCCTTGAAAGAATAGACCACTGTTTTCGCTCTTCACCTGAACCTGCCTTGCTTATGCCTTATGCTCGCTTCCCTGAATCTCATCCCAGACCTGCCTGTGATGACCAGCACCTTGCCATCAAAAATGCCCGCAGGCGTCCGCATGGAGCCCTCAATTCGGTGCCGAAAATTTGGCTCCGCTTCATCCGCTAGCCCAAAAAATCCGCTCGTCCACGACCCACCAAGCCAGTAGCGTCCTTGTTCCTAGTAGCGATGCCAGGAGCCCCTAGTAGCGTCCTTGTTCCTAGTAGTAAGGCCAGGAGCCCCTAGTAGCTTCTTGTTCCTGGGGCTTCGCTGGTTATAAAGAAATCAAAACGCTTCTGGGCGCATGACAGCAGAAGGTCGCAACAGCTGTCCTCAGACGAGCGCTGCTTGTGGCCACCCCCACAGAGTTGCGTCAGTACTCAAATGGTAAATGATCATTATTCTCAAGGGTATGCTTCTGTTTGCTCTCTATTCAGCTCTTGGACCACTGGCAAGTCTGACCTCACAATACATATCAATACATTGAGCTTTTTGCATTATAGCTTCTTCCCTGAGATTCCGGCTCAGCCGAGCACAGTGGGAGCTCGCCAGGGTGCAAACACTGCGAAACTCCTGATAGACAAGCGGAAGCTTCATCTCCAAGTCAATGATCGACAACTCTAGCGATGATTGACTCTAGCATAGGGCATGCACCAAACTGGCGCTGCAGCTATGGAAAACCCCTTGTTTTGCTCACTTCAAAGCTATTTATATAAGCTATGTTTACTATTGTGTACTAAAGGTCTGCCTAAGCACCGGCTGCCACTTCTGACAGGCATGCCACATGTCGTTTGTCCAGTTTCCAACCTTCAAGGAGCGAATGCCAAAGGCTTCCAAGTTAGAGGCAATTTGTCCAAACGCCGCCGTCTGCAGCCTGACACGTGCAGCTGAAACGTGCCTGCCACAAACATCCATTCCTCAAAAGACTCAAAAGACTTTGTGGAACAAAAGAGATCTTAATGTAGACCCCTGATAAATAAAACCCCCAATATTCGACCCCTCCCACAAGGGGATGAGTCCGGCGGATGTCGAAGCGAGGGCGATAGAAGTGGTTGTTCAATGCAAAGGGGTGGTTATATATTAACCAAAAACAATAAGCTACTAGGAACAAGTGCATCGCTACTAGTAAGAAGTGCCGTACTACTAGGAACAAGAAGCTAGTAGAAACAATATATAAATGTTTGTTTAATTGCTGTTTATTTGCTGAGCCTTGACACCAGAAACCGAGATGGTCTCAGGTCTCTAGAGGTATTGTGTGCATTGTTGCCATATTGTTAGAACGTGTATTATACTATATTATAACAATTATAACATGTGCATATTTTACAATAGAGAAAACATAATTCATTATTGATGGCCCATGATCGTGAGCAAACCCTCAAAGCAGCCTTGATGCACCTTCAGCAAAAGCCTTTCCTCGAGTGACTGCAGACTGGACCTCAAGAAAATGCCGTCCGCACCACCCATCTTTAGAAAGCTGTGCTGCTCAGGTTGTGGCAAAGGTTCCAACTGCTATGATATCAATTCGTTGCTCTTATTTCCATGTACTTAGTACTTCTTTGCACTTGTCTGGCATGACTGGCATTGTACAATGTGTGCTAACAAGGACAGTTCGTGATGTCAATATTGCCTCCAAACAAGTGTGGCACGACAAAATATCTGAATATATTGTCATTGCATCAGATTGCATCAAGGTGTCATTTGTATTACTCTTCCGTTCTTCTTTTAGCATCTGTGCACCAAAAGAATAGGCACAAGTTCTTCCAGCTCCGAAAGAAATAGTTACAATGGACCCACCTGCCCTAGGCATTTCCCCTTGCCTGTTCATCGACGAAGGCTTTTGCTCCCGCAAGGTGGCTCAACCAAAAGGTGGCCTGCCAGAGACCACGTGGGTCGGAATGGCAACAAAAGTGTAAAACAAATGCCACCTGCGTAACCTGCATGTCAAATCATAGTAGATGTTTGCTACTTCAGCATGCATAGGTCAACAAGTCTCTTCAAGTCTAGAAGTCTAGAAGGTACCACTTCAATGCCACGAGTCTGAGCTTTGGCAGAAGTGGCTCTAGAGATGAAACACTAATCCGATCCCCCTCAGCCAGTCCTCAACCTCTCCTCCAAGCCAGTCCTTGACCACCAAACCAGGCTTTTGTCAACTTGAGGAACCCTTAATGTCTACCATCTGATTCAAGCACGTCTGGTATGCCACACCACATACAACGCAGCCTTGCATTGTTTTAAACACTGATACCACCGCTTATTTAAAGTAAAAATATTCAAAGTCAGGGGAGGAGCGAGCAAAACGACCCAGCAAAACGACCAAGCTGGTGTCAAGGAGCATAGCAAAAGCTGTCGTCCAGCTTTGAAGGCCACACGACCTCATTGACAAAAGCTTTCTGCACCAAGCAGAACGCGAAGCAAGAATGCAAAAGCCTGCAACACGGTGATTTTGGTGCAAGAAGTTCTACGCTTCAACAGACTGTAAATACTGAGCACGGGCATCTGGGAAGAAGTTAGGCCAAGAACACTGGATTCAATTAAAGTCTTTGGGATGCTCTCAGGTCTACATCACGTGCTTTTCAAGCAAAATGCCTGCTAATGTCAACTCCCTGGCCTCAGAGTTGAGTATCACCAGGAAGCACTCGACGTGGTCCTACATCGGGGCTTGTTTGGGGGCCGTGACATGCCGTAATGGTAAAGTCTTTCAACTCTCAGTGTATAGGACATGACATGAATCAGTCATAGCGTAATACACTGATCAGTTCAATTATGTGTTATTCAATTTCCCCATCGTCCAACCGATTTCAAACACAAAATGCACAGCCTGGATGATCGCTTCGCGACGCGTCGCGATCATCCCCTCATGGACGAGCTGTGACCATCGCATGTTCAAATATTCTGTCACGGGCAACACACGCAACATTGACGCATGGGTCGTTTGACCTTCATAAATAGATGGCTTAACTCAAACAACACCCCTTGCCCTGAGCGAAATCACCGACCCTATGCACATTCAGTCCTTCTGGAGGTACAGTGCAATCAACGAGGCCACTAGGGCCTGGGCACCCAAGAAGTGTCCTGGTTCTGTAAGTTCTTTAGGATGCCAAACCATGAAACCCGGAGCAATTGAAATGTCATGTGACTTGCTATATATGTGATTCAATATCCTAAACCCCACCCAACGTATACCACCTACTGGCACAAGCCTTCACCGCAACAACTACAGTAATATTTTGAGTCAGGCCACACCGATCGAGCGACCCACAAGCACTAGTCGCTTGCCATCTGGTCGCAATGCCCGGTCCTCAGTGCAACAAAGAGCTGCAAAACATCTTTGCCGCCTTTGCTCATCCTTCTACATTAGTGTCGCTGATGTCCCTTTTGTTCCAATACAAGCACGTGCCATCACGTGCCTACCTGGATTTGAATCATTGACACCAGACTAATTAAGCACCTTCAGTAATTGCCTTATCAGTTCCCGTCTTGTTGAACACAAGGAGTGTGTCGGAGTGTGTCAAGAAGTGACGATATGGGAAGCTTATGGAAGCTTAAAGGCTATTGAATGGTATAGACTCTAGACCAAATGGATTGCACATGCGACTGGATACAAACCAAAATCACGTGCAATGGCCATCCCATCCTCGGAAATCACGTGTATCGAAAGCTAAAGATTTTGGGTAAAGAAAGCGCCCGGCCTGGAGGATGCGCTCTTTGTAGAGCTTGGCCAACGCTTCAATGGTTTCACAAGCAAAGGCCTGTGAAGGCTTTCAAACGAGTAAAACACTTTTCAGTCTGGTAGAATGGCAAATACAAAAAGATTGAAGAAGTTGCACCCTTTGTTGCTCCTAGTAGCGATGCCCTTTGTTACTAGTAGTTTCTTGCTGTCTCCGCCTCACAACTGCTACAATGGAGACTGTCTCTTGCTTCTACGAGAAAGACGAAAGTCCACACCTCATCATCATACTCGATGCTGCAAATGCGGCCGGACCTGAGGGAAACCAAGCATGGCGCAGCCGGGTTGACGAAGTCTGCCACTGCGGTCCAAGTGGATTCGACATTATTGGAGTCGGCATGACTCAAGTAGTCAATCTATTGTTCTAAGCTGGGTTCTTTGGCAAACAGTCCAACTTCCCAACCAGACACCTAACCTGCTCTATACTTCTATGCAAGCACCTTGCTATTGATGTTGATTGAGTCGGCTCCCAACTCTGCCACCGGCCGCCACATGCCACTGAGGAACAGCAAGGACGGCAACGATCCAAGGTTCATCCCAGGTCCCAGGGCATCTCCATCCAGGCCATGCCTTGGACATTCACCCTTTTTGGGGGGGGCTCAGGCTAATCCGAACACACGAATTTTGACTGATCGAATGGTGTTGAATACTTGAGAGAGGAGGGGGTGAACGAAAGGTAGCAGGCAATCACAAGCAACCCTGGTAGAAGTCCATGACGGCGGGGGGGATTTGATCCAGGGACCCCCCCGACGAACAGAATCAACTCTTACAGGACCAAATTCAATGCACAATCCCAACTCCTGATTGTAATATCTTTTTGCTAAAGCAAGGATCAAGTTACCTTTCGTGATTAGAATATATGTGATATCTATATACAGTAAATATCTACATATAATACATTAGATATATATATATATATTGCTGACCGTTCCGTCTTCCCAACCCAGATGCCACCCAACGCCTTTTCCACTCAACGTTGTACATCATCAACGAACACTCAGCAATCGAGCGTGCACGTCAAATGCTCATGCTCGACTGCCCCATCCATAAGAATGGGATGGGTGTGGTGTGTAGCTCTTGAGGATAAAATGTCAGGGACATACATGGGGCTTAAACACTTCTACTTGCACAAACCACGCAAGCTAGTCATTGCTGACCGTTCCATCTTCCCAGCCCAGATGCCACCCAACGCCTTTTCCACTCAACGCTGTACATCATCAACGAACACTCAGCAATTGAACGTGCACGTCAAAGGCTCACGCTCGACCGCCCACACCCCCAATTGCTATGGAGGGAACTGGTGCCAGCCCATGAATGCAAAAAGAGGTGCCACAGAGCCTTATGGCGTGGGCCTCATCGTAGGCTCTGAAGGGAGCTGGGAGCGTAGCCACTGTTATGAGGAGCCGACCAGGTTTGCGGTAACGTTGGACTGACAAAGGAGCAGCCCATCTACCACGTGCTTGGATCAACTCAAAACTCCGAAAGTTTACCTCAAAAACTGGTCCTGTATATTGCTCTCACAAGTGGCTCAAAATTGAACAAGCGTGATGATCTTGGGTTCTCGACGGCCCACGGAACCCCAGCCCGATTGCGCGCAACAATCACTTCACGTGTAAAAAGGGTAAGTTCAACACCAACCGCTTCCCGTCCAAGATTTCTGAGTGTATTTTTCATCCCATGTCTAGCCCGCAACCAAATTGCACACGGAGTCCCAAGGTGCACAAAGCCAATTGTTCCACTTTTGATCCATCTAAGGATTAGTAATTGAGTCTGTCTCCTACGAAGGTCAAAAGCGGGGTCGTTGAAGACCTCGACAGGCTCCAGCACCGGAGCTCCACTCTTAGCGAAGGCCTGACTAAGTCTGCCTGCGCCAGCAAACTGTGGGGGACTGGATTTTTGATGACCTCTCCGAATCTTACCTGCTTGCTCGATTGGCTAGGCTCAGCGCTGAGCCCACTGCAGGGATCTGGAGTGACCACCGGGCTGCTGTCAAAGCGGCTTTTCTCTCCCCTATTGAAGTTGCACAACGGTTCATCTGCCACGTTCCGCTTTGTCTCAACATGTCTCAAATGCCAGATCATCCCACACCCTATAACTGGAACGCAGCGGCAATCTTGCAAAGTCTGTTCATTGCAAATGATCCGCTACGACCTTTGGAAAGCGCTGAAACAGTTGCCATGTAAAAAGTTAGCTTGCGATGGGCCGCAGTTCCCTGACCCGACAACTACGCTTCAACGATGACAATGCAACCCGACATTCTTTAAGGTTGATATGCTCATCACTGTAACGCCCACGTCTTAGCCAAAGAAGTCTGAAGTTCTGTCTGTCTGCAAAAAACTCATCCAGCGGTTCAACCAATGAAGGTATGTCAACATCAACTCTCTTCGCAGGCTGCGCTCGAATCTGTGATCTGATCGCGGAGGTTCCCAACCATGACCCCTCTTGCAACGAGTTCATCATCTTGGCATATTGCGTTGACAAGCCAGCAGGTCTGCATCTTTGCTCATCTTCCAACCCCCCTGACTTCCGGCAAGTTGCACCGCCGCTGTCTTCAGGGCTTCTGGCATAGCAATGAACCGCCACTTCTCATGAGTGGCCATGGCACTCCTGAACAGCCGTTCAGGTGGCCGGCAGGCCATGAGTGCATAGCCCACAGTTGATGAGTCTCCAACCTCCACAGTCCTGCAAAGGGGTGCGCCCAGATGTCTTCATGTCAAACATAGCAGCGCAGCTGCCTGCTCCTGCTCGAGCTCCTTGCGAACCGAAGTCCAAACTTGCACCCTCTACGTCTGGTACCAATGAACCGGTATATGTGTTCCAACCAACTCAGTCCACACGGCGCAAAGCGAGGTGTAGTGCCCCGCCCATATCTGCAGAGTCTTGCCTTAGACTTTTGCGGCGCAGCAAGGCCAATGTGGCCAAAAAGAACTTCCAGACTCTCTTAGGCTTGTTGATCCGCACTTTCTTCTCAAAGTCCAGGACACACCCAACAGATTCAAGAGCCTTGACAGGGACGTTCTGTGACCAGGTGAGTGGTATGTCAGCCTTCTTGAACGATTCTGCAACGTGCTGGGCCCTTTCTTGCACATCCTCAAAACTACCTCCAACAATTGTAATGTTGTCAACATAAACACCCAAAGATGTTCTGGAAAACACCGTCTGTCCAAGGGCATTCTGCTTGCAAATGTTGAGAACTGCTTCATTACATAGATAAAGGGCCCGTGACCAACCCATCAGAACAGCCTCCACACAACGAAACAAAATCTCGTCAGGATCAACACGGACCTCCCTTCTCATATTAGGGTCTCCAGTAAAAACCCCAAGGGTACCCCACGTAGCCGCATCAAGTGGGTGGTTGAACGCAAAGTAATGGGTCAGTTCTGGGATCGAGAAGTTGTAAAAGGCATCCCTGATCGCCTGTCAAACGAGCCACATAGCACCTTGCCGATCCAAGTCTAGTAGTAGGGGGGTTAATGGAGTCGGTTTGTCCCTCTGCAGTCCAACACCATACGGATAGCATCAGGAGTTTTCTTCTTCACAAAAAATGCTCCAATGAAGGACGTGTCCCACGATGCAGCCTCAGGATGATAAAGTCAAGCCTCTTCTTCTTGTCAAACCTGAGGGCAGGGTCCCAGTACGGGGAAAACTAGGGTCTGTTAAGCCGCGACTCATAGTGTTCCACCAACTTTGCTGGCTCAACTTGCAAAAACTTGGTAATCCTCTTTGGCTGAACCTGGGACCGAAGAACCTTCAACTTTCCCAGGTCAGAAGAGGCTATATAAGTTGTTCGGCGTTCCATCATAGGAGAACTCGGCGGCCTGCGCGTCACGAAGAGCAGTGTCCGGAGCAGCACCCTCCGGCTTTTGGCCCCGTGTTGCAGGGACTCAACCAGGCTGACGTTCTGAAGCAAGATGCGGAGAACCGATTGAATTCTTGTCTTGCAGAGCGAGCTTGCTCAGCGCTTCGCCAATCCATTGAGCTCGCTGTGGGTCAAAACAAGCGGAGTCAGCTGCCCTCTCAAAAAGATGTCGACCATTAAGAGGGAAAGGATCACCATGCCTTCTCCGCTGATGACAGAGAGCCATCAGATGTCTCCAGAAAAATTAAGCAAAGGGTCAGCCGCTCAGCCTGAGGGACACAGACCAACGGAGCGACCAATGGAAGACTATGCATCGCGAGCAGAGCCGGTTGCTTGGCCGGCGCCATCTGCTTTCTTCTTCTTCTTGTTCTTCCACTTGGACGAGCCGCCATCCTGGTAGTCCTCGCCGGCGTCAAACTTCTTGCCTCCTTTGCCACGGCCACCGAACTCCTCTCGATAAAGCCTGGCCTGCTTCTGGATCTGTGATCGCTCCTTCAGCCTGTCTGCAATCCAGCTGTTGACGGCCGAGACATAAGCTTGGCCTTGAGCCGTCACTGGAGATTCACTCACCACATCCAGGCCCAAGAAATCAGGGGCAGCAGGATTTCGCGCCACGGCCATCTCAAGGATAATGAGTCCGGACAATGTTCTCAAAACAGCTGATGAGGTTGCTCAAGTCCAACTGATCCCGAGAAAAGCCCAGCCGCGCCGTCTCAAGCAAGGATCGACGGGTCAACAACGTACCACTGCTGTTCATCAACATTGACAACCTGTGAGTCGTCAAGGATTGCACCCATCGTTCGAGCCAGTCTCTTCTGTCTGTCGAGTTCAGCTCTAGACGGGCCAACCCGATGACGTGTGGAGCTCAAGTCTTGGACTTCAAGGTCCAAGTCAGGTGTCAAAGCCAACCAGTGGCCACTTCCGATTTTGTGCAGGAGGAGCCGGCGGTGATGAAAGTAACCGTTGGCATCACCAGAGTAATGAATCAACACCTGAGGATCGGGAATGTTGAGTGTACGACCCATGCTCAAGCTCGCTCCTCACGCTGCTTGATTCGATCGGAGGGTCGTCCAGGCCCTGTCCGAACATTGGAACAACTGCAAGGTCGGCCGCTGGCAAGGCAGGTGGGGTCACCGTGTCACCTGTTCTGTCTTGCAACTAACTGAGGCCTTCTGAGTGCGGGCAACAAGAAGAAGCACCACCCAAAAAACACAATACACAAAACCAAGCCTAATGCCAGCTGATTGACTGTCCTAAGCCAGCTGATTGACCTCTCGCAGGCCTCCAACACTTGGTTGAGCCCTCCAACAAGCTCACGGGCCCTGAATACCTCAATGCGCAGCCCAGCAATTTCAGTCATCCTTCTGGGACCACTCCAGCAAGGTCCTAACCAGGTGTGAACTGATCACCACCGCCCAGTTCACGGCACCACGATCCATCAAAGGACTGGGCACCCGGCTAGCTCTTGAGGATAAAATGTCAAGGACATACATGGGGCTTAAACACTTCCACTTTCACAAACCACGCAAGCTAGTCATTACTATACATACGATTATATATTAATTACCATGTTCTGTCCTGTCGTTTTCCTTCCCTCAGAGTTCAATCAAGGCCAGGAGCCCGGACAGAAAGTATATACATGGGCCTGGACAATCCCGAAGGACAGTGATGCCTGGTCGGCAACCAGTCAGGATTTTGGGTTGCCACGTGGTTACAATCATGCTGCAAACAAATTGTTTGTCCTTTTCCGTCTAGGTTCAAAGTCATTGCCAGTCCGGAGAAGCTTCAAACTTCGAATTGCAAGCTGCCCTGTGCATCCTCCGACTGTTATCCATGCATGTCATAAATATTGCAGAGTGTCAAAAGCATGCAAATGCATGCAAGGGACTCCTCGGAGCTCATAATAGTAGGATGGCAAGCAGCTTTGGGCCGTTGGATAGACACAGGTCTTCCGGCTGTGCCTTCTGCAGCAGGACAAACTAAGGTAGCTTCTGAGAGCCTGTCATCGGCAACAACTTGACAACAGGCCCTCACAACGAAGAAACACCAAACATGCAATTGCAGGGGGATGTTCTGAAAATCTCTTACAGTAAATGTTTGCCACAGGTTCAAGGGATGATGAGGATCCTCTTCAGGTCGACAAACTCGTCTTCATGTCATACTGTGTTGGAAAGCTCGACCACCCACTCTAGTAGCAAAGCAGCCATTGACTAGATCGACTAGATCATAAGCCCAAGATTCTCTGTCGAAATGCTCTGGAACCTTGCAAACTTCCTCTCTGACTGTGGCCTCTTCACATACTCGAGAACGATGGCTGCTTGTGCAGCTGCTTGCTCACCCTGCAAAGCTCCAGGAGGATCAATAAAATGGACGGTCGTTCAATGTGCGAAAACAATCCTTTTCTGCGCATCAGGCTTTCTGCCTGCCTGCATCATGTTGTAGTGGCTTCCCTTTCCAGTGACCACCTTGCATGAGAAAACTCTGCAAAAACAAACAAAAACACCTTTAAACTAACTGTGTCCGGTTTTCTATGACCTTCCTCTTGGTTGGGGCACATCTCTAAGTTCCAAATACACCCTTCAACACATGTTGGAGAGGTTTCTGAAGAATGCTGAAGAATCATCCCTATCTGTCGCTTCTTTGCAATACAACGTCAACCTGATACCACATACTTATCAAACTTCAGGTTCGGCTTCGATACAAATGTGAGAGACTCCATCAAGAAAGCGCCTCCATTCTTGTGCAATATCTAGCATTGATCTCAGCGGCACTATGGAACCTTGGCAAACCAATCAGCAAATTGCAGCATGAACAAAATCGCGTCAGTCGTCACTCACAAGTGCTCAAATCTTCTCACGGCAAAACAACCCAAATTGTCTTTTCCCGGTTCCCACGCTTACACAAGTTTCTACCGGTTTCCATGGCAAGACGCTCAGGTGTGTCAGGTGCCAAAATCAGCAGAGCAGGACCTTCATACTTCTCCAACCTTGGAGGGGCGCTTGCCAAGCTCCAGGCGTTGAACAAGAGCTTTCCTGGTGTTGAACACAAAAAAAATGCACTTACAATCACACAAATGATCACAAATGCTAGACTTCAGCTGCCTGCGCACCATGAGGGACTGGGCCGCCCGAGCGGTTCCCATGGATTCCCAATGTTGTTCAGCTTCTCAATATTGACACCGCCTCGCTTCACCTTGTGGTGCCAATTCGTGAGCAGAAGGCCTTCCACCCTTCAGCCAATGATTCAATGGTTCCGTACATGTATATAATATAAAATATATAAATAGTCAAAGACTTGCACAACACGTCGCAACATGGAAAGCTTCTGACTGAGATCTCTCTTCAAACACAACCTTGCGCAAGAAATGAGAGATGATGCGTGTGAGACTGTTTTTTTCATAAAACTCAGGCGAATCACCATCATCTTCAAGAGATCCATAGACCTGGCAAGTCCGGCAGCAGAGATCACCATCATCTTCTGGTCCCTAATCACGACCTCTCTCTGGTCCCTAATAGATTCAGCCCATGTTTTGTCTCAGTCATGCTGAGCAATCGGCCTTTGGGCTCATGATACAAACCTACGAACCAACTTCTTGCCGTTGGGCTCAAGCCCACTTCTTTCGTTGCGTCCGCGCGAAGCAGATCACGCGGCTGTTGATTCAAAAAGGAAAGCCAAAGGAGGACTTCTGCGTTTCGCTACGCCACAGCCTGATCATGGCTGACCATAGACGCAATTCGACGACACCGGAAAAGATGTCATCTTTTTTCAAGAACAGGGAGTGCGTCGTTGCTCTCCGCAATAAAGACAATATAGAACAATAAAGAGTTTATAAGCAAGTTTAAATTAATGCGTGTGAAAGTGCGTGTGATATAATTGTTGATTACTGTAGCCAAAGTCAAAGAAACCCTTAACTATCCTTAACCCATCTTAACCCCTACAGTAGCTCCTCTCCGCCCTTCAAAGACGTCTGGATCACAGCCCGCGTTGGCCCAACGCGACATAGGCTCTCTCTATCAAGGCATCCACATCAATGCCTCGACACCGTCAAGAGTTCGGAAACACAATTCTAGGTTCTACATAGATTGGCGCAATGCACTGCTCTCTGATCACCGTTCTCAGCCCACCGCTTTGACCCTGAGCTTTCATCTTGGTGAGCTCGATCGCCTCCTCATCGGGAAGTTCCAACGGGCGATGGTGCGACGACGGATGTCTGGATGTGTTGAATAATTTCGGATGTATTAAATGGATTCAACTGGATTCAAACGGTACCGCATAATACAGCATAGTCTATACGTGGCTATGCCAAGTATTTGCCATCAGTCATGTTGCATAAGCACGAGAAATCTTGTTCGCATTTTGGAACTCTTCATGCCGTCTGCGGACAACAACAGCAAGCAACAGAATTTGGAAAGCCAGGGACCCTGGATTTAGGGGCCGACTGTTCTCTCTCACCAACACTAAAGCCAGTGGCAGTCAGGGGGAATTCCGTGCGGACTCGAGATCCATCTACCCCAATTGAAAGACTTGGTCAACTTCGCGGGGATCTGCCAGCGACTTCGCGGGGACTCCTTCGCCCCCCGATATCGAGTTCAGCGTGAAACACCCATTTCGCAAAGCATCGGACCCGTCCCTTCTGTTTTTGCTCTGGACTCTGGACGTCTCATTTTGATGGTCCGAACTAGAGAGAATGGCTTACGTCTTCGTAGGTCCCTAGAAGAAAAAAAGTGCAAACATGCCACTCTGCGGTTCCTTGATTGCAAAATCAAATTTGCCAAAAGCACGCGAAATCAGCAAGACGGCCTGGCGACAAGCACATGTTCACGCCCTCTCTATTCAGTAGGG
Organism: Durusdinium trenchii; assembly: GCA_963970005.1. Taxonomy (NCBI): domain Eukaryota; class Dinophyceae; order Suessiales; family Symbiodiniaceae; genus Durusdinium; species Durusdinium trenchii. The sequence goes on along the minus strand of CAXAMN010027139.1, from coordinate 160,708 downwards.
GAGGCTTTGGGGAACCTCACAAGTATTAATCACATGCCAACACCTAAGAAAGCATCAACATCCGTGTCACGATTTTACACACAGGCAATTCTGAATATCAGCCTACCATCAAAGAGCCCCTGCCATCCACATAGGTTTGAGTATTTGCACTTGTTTCTAGGGCACACACAATGACAATGTGGATAGTCAGCTATAATTAATTAAGTATAATTGTAATTGTAGCTGACCTTGAACACTCTAGTCAAGATCCGTCGGTTGTCTCTCAATCAGCTGATGGTTTCCAGTTGGCAACTTCTTCGGCCAAGAACTCGTTTCCGCTGGCGCCTCGGCCTCTCCGCCCAAGAACTCGTAGCCGCCCACGCGTGAGTGGGTGCTAGGTGGTGGCCAAGTCACCTCCAGGTCGAACATCACCACAGCCGTCCGGACGCCGGCCTCCACAGGCAGGCGCGATCCCAATTCACTGAGCTGCCCAATGGACTGAGCTGCTACGGCGAATGGTTTGGATCATTTTGCCTATCCTTTCCCTTCCTCTCCTTGTACAGCTGATGCCCCATCTGATGAGCAAGTACACAACCATGAGAGTAGCCTGCAAGAACCAAGCAAACAACCTTCGCATTATTGACAGCAAATCCCATGGGACATATTCCGTTTCAATTGGCAGGATGCATACAAACGGCATAAAGTCGTGCAGTGCCTGCAATGACTATCAGGCTCTCACCGGCCTTGGTTTCACATCTGCCTGTGAAAGGAAATGTGTAAATCACTGTGTTCTCCAGTCTTTCGAAACTGGATGGACACATTTCTTGTGAATTCTTTGCCCTGGTTGGACACATCCCGACACATCCCGACACATCCCCACCCCAGTGATTGCTTAGCGGCCTAGCGCCGAAGAGTGAATGAAACATTGGAATCTCTTTCACCAAGGCCAAGGCATCACCGCTGCTCTTGACATCTTCAAGGACCTGATAGCCGACACACTCAACATATCTCAAAATTGATCAAACTTGCAGGCTTGGCCTTCCAGAGCCAGCTAAATGATGTTAAGGCTAAGGCTAAGGGATGTTAAGGGCCTCTTTAACAATATGGCCCCTTCAAGAGGGCCTTGTCATGACAAAGAGGCCCTTAAGGTGTTTGTTTCCTATGTATATACAGTATATATAACACTGACTACAATAATGTGGAGATTCCAGACTTGTCGCTCAGACCCCTTGAAATGAGCGTCACTCAAAAGCACGTGAAAGGGGGGGCACTAACCAGAAGCTTCTCACTTTGTGCCCTTTCCCTTCTTCATTCCTTCTAATCGGTTTGACTAAGCCGTGCAGCCGCATCCTCTGTCTCTGTAGATTGACATGTCTGGTTTCGGTCTCCGTTCAACCCGGGATCTGGGTCTTCCGGCCCGGCGGTTGTAGCAAGCAGCAAGATCCGGGATGGAATTGCACTCCAGGGCCTTCTGTGACACGCACCAGCACGCGCACCGTGTGCAACACCTCTCCACACATCTCCACAGTGTTGCTGGTCTCAAGAACAAGGTGTTACACATCTCCACAGTATTGTGCACATCATCTCACACTGATTTACAACTCCGTCGCAAAGCTTGTCTTGATGTCTTGATGGGAGTTGCCAGTCTCTCCCGGTTGAGGTCCTCTTGATCGTACACCAAAGCACCCACCCTGGCGCAGAAACGACGATGAGGTCATCAACACACCCTCTGACCCTGACTTGCTCCACGCCGGAAAAATTGAGACAAGTCCCGGGCAGCAAGGCTTGAGACGAAGGAACAGCAGCTGTGGAACTGGATTTCTACATGAGCAGGAGAAGTCAAGGTGCCTTCAGTTCCCCATCCTTAATTTGCCGCCTGCATGGAGCCAGGCGTTGCGCAATGCTCGTGAAGGTGCTACCGCCGCTAAGAGCATCTCCGTCAAGGCCTTCGAAAGATCAAAAAGAAGCTGCTCAGTTCTGGTCGAGAGCATTCGTGGAATCCTGAGGAATCCTGAGTCACAAACCATGTATCAAGTAGACCTTGGAGCTCTCCACTTTGCCAGGCCTCCAAAAGACGTTAAGCAACAGCTTCACAATCCAAGGTTGCAATTTTTCATAGCTATTGGCAATTGGTAGGATTTGATGCGCTTCTTCAGCAGTCCGCTAAGCTAAGGCAAGTAAGATAGGGAGACACAAAACCCAGGCGTCTCCCATGGAAAAATGCCCTTTGTTCCGTTCGTAGCTTCTTGTTACGTTCGTAGAGCAAAGTGTGGGGATCTCATGGGATCTCTCCCGTCCGGTGTTTCTTTTGGTTTGAAACGTCGCTTCACGGCGGACGGATGTGGACGGTGGGCCTCAGAATCAGCATCTTCTGGCTTTTTGCAGCCTCGAGTCCTTGCACCATCTTGCACCCATGGACTCGAAGCCAGCATGATGAACTGAAAAACCATGGACGAAGCACTTGATGTCTTGCTCTCCGGCTCACACGGGTATTCTCTTTCCAGGCATCCGATCTCTAGTATCAAGCGGTACAAAGACATACAAAGACCATATTCGAGGAAGAAAGAAAGAACGAAAGGAAAAAAGACAAAAAGAAAGAAACCGTTAATGTAAGCCATTAGTATCCATTAGTTCATGTGGTCCGGCAATCGCGGATATTCAGGGTGCAAGAGAAGTCACAACAAAGCTCAGCAAGCTCCTGCGGAAGATATGTCGTCGGCCACTCCCCCCAACCTGAGGAATGTGGGCGAACACAATGCTTAAAAGCAACCTGAGTTCGCTTGTGAAAGCTCCAGCCTCTTGGCAAACTCAAGTACAAGTGCTGCCTGTGTGGCCGCTTGCTCACCCTGAACAGGTTACTGACCAGCAAATTTAGACTCTTTTCAACCGCTGCACATCACAAGTCATCCATGACACCATGCATTACAGGATCAAAACTAATGGCATTACCCGCCTGCATCATGTTGTAGTGGCTGCCTTTACCGTTGACCACCTTTCGCACTGCAAAGCACTTGGAAACAACAAACTTCAAATAATTGGAAAAGGGTTCTCGAGCACCCTTTTCGCTATTAGGTTGGAGGCCATCGCTAGTAGGTTGGAGGCCATTACTCTAGTAACAAGAAGCTACTATAAGCTACTAGTAACAAAGGCTTCTAGGTTGGAGCCGGCGCTTTTGCGAGGCTTTCCTAAACATCCGTCATGGTTTGCACATCGCAGGAGGGTGAAATCAGTCTCCTAATGCGACCGTGCTTCGTCGGTGATGATGAACGGAACGTTGGATGACCACGGAACGTCTTCGTTTGTCATGGCTGACGGCATGTCTTCTTCATGACTTAGACTCAAACCCCAGATATCTCAAGGGCCTCCATTTGAGTGCAATATTGAGCATTGATCTCAGCTGCACTATGAAACCTGAGCATGCCAAGGTACATGCAAAGGGCAGCATAACAAACCTGTCACTTGTCAATAGCATATCTTCTGATAGTGGAGAGCTGTTGGCTTTGCCGCTCCTTTACCCAAAGTTGAAGGCTAAATGGAGGGTGTGGAGAAAGGGGGTCAGCAAAAATCGCTTATACGAAGTTAGTGCATCAAAAATACCTTCCACGAAGTTCTGCGAAAGTTTCTGGGATTTCGTTGCAGTCAGTTCTCCTACTGGCCCACCATTCCACGAACTGTCCACGAATAGCCTTGGGTTCTACGAATGTCCCGCGCCTTCCACGATGTTAGTAGAACAGGTTTTTGCAAAACCCTTTCTGTGCACTACCCTTCCGTTTGCCTCTGAAAAGTACAATAATCAATACAGTACAATGCAACAAATGTGCAGCCCTTGCATGGCAAGCAGCTCAGGCGTATCAGGTGCTAGAATCAGCAGAGCGGGACCTTCATATTTCTCCAACCTTAGAGTTCAAGAAGCCGTGTCTTACATCTGCAATCTTGAAGGAACCCGTCCACTGGGCAGCCCGAGCGGTTCCCATGGATTCCCGATGTTGTGCAACTTGTCAAT
>CAXAMN010027139.1:78590-148726 GCA_963970005.1 Durusdinium trenchii | reverse complement strand
CCCCCAAACCCTTCTCGGCAGCTGGCGGCGGCACCAGGGCGGAGCCCTTACAATAAATTACAGTAAATGCAGTTTAAGCTTCAGCGCTCCTTGATTGCAAACTCAAACTTGCCGAAGGCCCGTGAAATCAGCAAAATGGCCTGACCACACTCTCAAAGGGAATATGAATATTACAGTAATAGTTATTGTCTAGAACTGTGGCCCATTGCTACACCGGTTGCTAAAGCACTCCCAGCAAACACCAAGGATATCTTCGTCTTGAGAGTTTGCGCCTCTGCCTCTCCTCCCAAGAACTCGTAGCCACCCACGCGTGAATTAGTGCTGGGCGGTGGCCAGGTTACTTCCAAGTCGAACATCACCACAGCTGTCCAAATGCCGGCCTCACTGACAAGAAATGGGAAGAGGTAAATCGATGTGCGCTACTTCCATAGAATTGTTTCTTGCTGTCATCTTCCCCTCCTTGTGCAGCTGATGCCCCATCTGATGAGCAAGGACACAACCATGGGAGTAGCCTCCCACAGTAAAGCCGGCTTTTGTTTGATGAGCTCTTGTGCGTCTGGAATGAGCAGACTCATCAAGCCAGTGTAGGCAGTGCTATGCACTGCTATGCATGGCAATGCGAGCTGTTTTCCAGTTCATAGCAGTTGCATCAAGGCACCGCATGGAACTTTTCTTGAGATCTCTTGTTGCTAGCGCGGCTTGCGCCTGCAATGATAATCAGATTCGCGTCTGATCCGGCCTCTGAGATTTGAGTTGCTTTCGATTTCCGCGAGCCGCTTGATTTTCGGGCCCGAAGACAAACACCCAGTGGCAGTCTAGTAACTACTCATAAATAGGGGCTAGTAACTGGTAGTGATTAGTGATTAGTAGTGACTATTATGGTATCCGGAGGTGCATCTCAACACACATAAAGGATAACTTCAACGTTGCGTTCCCTTTGCACCACTGTGCTTTTCGTCGAATGGCATGCTCTGTAAACAACCAGAGCTCGGCCAAGCTCGCAGCAGTGTGGCTCCTGGCGTCTTCAAGCACCTGGAGCTCTCATGAAGCGATGCCGCTCATCATCTCATCTTGTCAGCGAAAGAACGTTTTCGTGAAATCATAAATGCTTAATAAAAACGAAGTTGTGCTGTATCAGTCATGCGAAAGAATAACGAAGTGGTGCGAAATAATAAATTCTCAATCAGTCATGCACCACTTCTGCCGGGCTTCCGGACTCGCCGGTTGTAGCAAGCTGCAAGCTCAGGAATGGAGTTGCATTCCAAAGCCTTCGCCGGACATACTCGAGAGCCAGGTTTTTCTCCGCTGTTTTGCAAGGGGTTGCATCACAGGCCTCCACAGTGATTGGAAGACTCTGACTAAAACTATGAGAATTATCAGAATCTAGCGGATTTGACTGGATCTCGAGCAGTACTACCAATCCAACATCGCTGCAAAAGAAAAAAGAAACAACTAAGGCCGAACACTCGGACAGCGCCTCCGGGTCATAGACCACCGCACCCACCCTTTCAAGGTACAGTGGTCATGATATATGATGATCAACGTGTTGTCAGCAGCATCCAACCAGGCCCTACTGAAATGATCGTACGGCTGAGCCATCAAAGCAGGAACCATCAAAGGCTTTCGGTTGGTCACACTAGCATGTCCCCTTGTCACACGATGGTGATTTGCCGCCTGCATGGAGCCAAGCATGGCGCAATGCTGGTAAAGGTGCTGCCACCGCTTAGGGCATCACCATCAAGGCCTAATTAGGAGCTCCAAGCTACAACTCAAGCAACCAGAAGCCGGTTTAAAGCTTCAACTGCTCAATGTTCAACCTGCTGAGTTGTCTTTTCTGAAGACCACCCTCACAAATCTTGAGGCACAGGCCATGTATCAAGTACACCTTGGCGCTCTCCACTTTGCCAGACCTCCAATAGTCAAGTGCGTCATAGGTAACATGCAACTGTGGCCTATGGCTATCTGCCCCAGAAGGTTGGCGCGGCAAAGGATGTAGCAATGCTGGAAAACGGTGATCAAGCCCATGACTGTCCACAAAATGTCACTGTGTGTCGCGAGGCCCCAGTCATGAGCTTCCAAGCCAAGTGCCTCAAAATCAGAAGCTTGTCAGATCCGATGATCTCTTTGTCCTTCGGTGCTGCCTGCCCGCAAAACGAATGCTGCACGTCCCAGTCCAATTCCAACAAATCCGCCAAGCACATACGGTTCACTGTTCCAAAGCATGGCAGCAGCAGTTAGCTTCTTCAGGCCTTCTTTGTGCTAAGCTGATGTGCACCATTTGCACCAGCGCCTGTCGCTCCAAAATATCACCAATGAAAATGACATAGAATGACATATAATGAAAATGAAAGGATAAGGAGAAGCACAACAAAAATGACAATAAAAGGAATATGAAAATGAAAAATTAACATTAAAATGAACATGAAAAAGCAAAAACAAAAATTACATGAAAATGAAAGAACATTGTATGAAATATGAAAATTGACAATGACCATGAACAGAATATGAAAATAGAATGAAATGAAATGAACATGAAATGACATGTGAATGACACGAATGAGTGAAATGAAATGAAATTGCTGGAAATGAACTGAACTGAATTGAATTGCAATGAAATGAAACAAAACAAAATGAATTGAACAAAAAATATATATATCTTCTTTGGTTAGTGATTAAATAATGAAAGAAGGAAGGAAAGGAAGACAGAAGGAAGGAAGGAAGGAAGGAAGGCATGAATCAAACATTGAAGAACCGTGTCTCTTTCCACCGTTTCAACTTACAGCAAATTGCAATGGTTACTAGAACAAAAGTGATCACAATGCCATCAACAGTGGATAAGAGTCGTTGAGGTGATTCGATAAGTTCCCCGATTGGCTTCAACTTGAATCATTTGGGGCTCACCGCCCCAGGTGAGCAACCACACCTCCGCCATGCGCAACCATACGCAAACATTCACTAAAATCAGACGGCCCTAGCCCAAGGTGTTGCAGGAGGCTAGCGTTTTTCAAACTGAAGTGACATGCATGCGCTCATTTGTTCCTCTTTTTGTTCCGTTTGAACACTTGGACGGAGCAAGTTTGTATTGCAAACAGCCGATAGCCTATCGTGAACTCATTGCTTTTGCAGCAAAGTAATGAGATTTGGGCCTCATTGAGATTCTGCTTAGGTAAGAAACATCGACCTGACGAATGGTCCTTGAGCCCAAATGCCATGCATTGCTGACACAGGCCGTTCCCATTGTCAAACATGCTAGAGCTAGAACGCACGCAAGCAGCTAAATCGTCAGCAACCACAACTTACCCCGGCAGTATGTTGTGGAGCCATGTGTATGCCATGTGTAACCTCGCCAGCAATCGCAACTCAACATCCAATCAACAAGCAGCACAAATCTTCTCCCTGTTACGGTAGCAAAGCTTGCTTGAAAGAGCCAATGCGAGCCGCCTTCAGCTCAAACAGGAATTTACCCCCATTAGCAACCATGCGGCACAGGCGGCATAGGCATCCTCCTTCTGCTGCGCCCCTGTTTAAAGCATACTGCTTTTTGCGCAGATGGCATCTAAGGCTTGCGGCAAGATTGGCTCAAGTGAACCATCTGGCTCTCGCTGCTTAGCACATGGTTAAAATGGCCTGCTTCCTCTCTTTTCACGCTGGCAGGTCGACATTCGGTTTTGCCGGATGTAAAACCTCACCACCGAGGCAGGACAGTGCTGAAAATCGCAAAAAGCGCGGCGATGTTCGAGGTCCAGTTGAGGTCCAGTTGCCACGGTTGAGGTGGAAAGTAGACAAGCTTCTATAAACTGGACAACTTGGCATCATTGGCAACAACCTTGCTGTCATGGATTTCGGCTTCTAGCTCAAAGCTTCATCCTGCTTCATGTTTCTCAGTATTTCTCAACCCTCTCATGTCATACCAAAATCAAGCAACATGTTGTATAATATAAACAGATCACAGGTTCCTGGATATAAAGGCTGAAACACGCTGAAGCTCTACAGCTCGCGAAAGCTCTATGAGCAGCAAATCTTGCGGACAAGTGTGCTCAAGGTGTCCAACGAACCTCAGCTAGCCAATGTCATGTCAAGAGCGATGGCCTCCAACCAAATAGTATTGACATTTGACATAGTCGTCATGATCTTTGGGATGGCCCGCTTCCGACAAAATGGGATTCCTAAGGCCTGCTGTTTCTTATACTGGTTCCAACACCTCCAACCTCTTCACGAGCTCCAGATGTTGAGTCTACCAACCACTGTGTCAAAGCCAGGTGGCCTATCCAATGATGGTTCTAAGGGCAATTGCCAAAAGTAGGCTTTGCTTAGAAGAGCTGGCTGTTGTTGCTGGTGTAATGAATTGCAAGAAATCTATCAGCTGACCGATGTAACCTGGACAACGTGTGATGTGCACCGCAGTACGATCGACTCAGCGCTGTGGATGGCTGAGGCCTCCCACCTTTCTTCACTGCCAACTCCTGCTTGAGGGGATGTAATACAGCATCGTCTTCCCTTTGAGCGGAACAAATATTGGTGTCTTTACCTTAATTAGTGCTCAAAAACTTAAAATTGATTAATCACACCAACTCAAAGGAGAGTTCCATCTTGGCTCTGGCGGTCTTTAAGGACAGGGACATGGAAGCTGTCGGCAAACATGGCGCGCTGCAGAGGCGGCAGTTCAAAGAACACTACCCTCACAACGCGCGCATCTAAATGTTTTTGAACCCGGAAGGACCACCTCTATCGTGCTTGTCGTATTCATGTGGGTCATCAATCAAAATATTACATATCCCTGAGAAAAACACGAAAAACGCTGATGTGCGGAACTGCGAAAAAAAGGAAAGGCCTTCAAGAGAGTACAAACCCTGCCTCAGCCTTGGGAGCTAAAGTCGCAGCGCCAACCTCACCGCGTGAAATGGGAAGGAGAGATCGATTTGGGACACGCGGTGAGGCATGCAGGCTGCTCCTACGGGAGGAAGTCTCCACGGAGAAAATAGTATGTCTTTGATCGCTACTAGTAACAAGGGGCATCGCTACTACGTAGGAGCAAGAAGCTACTAGGGGCTCCTGGCCTTGCTACCAGGAACAAGAAGCTACTAGGAGCAAGGTGATGGCTCGGCTTTCTGGTTAAAAGGACCTTGTAAGCGGAAAGCCGTCTTAGCCGAGGCCATTTGGTTTCCCCTTTTTGCAAGAATTCTCATTGAAGAGGGCCTTGTCTTCCTGTTTCTTCTCTCACGAGTGGCCTTGTCTTCCTCTATCCAAGCCGGGTCGTGCAGCCGGGTCGCCGGAGGCGCTGTCTCCGAAGGTCCACGCACTTGGCCTCAGAGGGATGTGCGATCAAAACGTGAAATGGCGGTTTTAAACCATAGTTCTTGGCATTTATTGGTGGGTCTCATCCATTCAACATGTTTTTTTAATGGCCCCAAACAGCTTGGAGATGTGATGTGTCTGTGTTTTCTAACTTGGGCGGACAAAAGCATTGTCCCGGCCACAAATTATAGCAATTCCAAGCGGTGGTTCTCGTGCAAACAGGTGGTCAAAGCACCTGGACAAGTATATATAGTCAAAGTTGCAGCTTCTGAATCCCTGCGAACGTTCCTTACTTGCCATAGTAACAAGAAGCTACGAACAAAGGGCATCGCCACTAGGAGCAAGAAGCTACTAGTAGCTCCTGGCATTACTACTAGTAACAAGAAGCTACTAGGTTGGAGGCCATCACACAGCAAGAAGCTACTAGTAACAAGATGTAACAAGGGCATCACGACCAGAAATAATGTCTAATAGCATGTCACCAGCATGCTAGGGCCTCAGGCAGTCACCAGGGATGACCTGACAGGTTCTTCCAATGGGCAACTCGAGACGAAAACGCAACTGATTTCTCGTATCCAGATCTACCCAGCCTTTCTTGCCACCAGCCGCTCTCGCAGTCCTTCGGCCAGTTCGACCTCGGAGCCCTCTGCTAAGCAAGTGCCCTGGCCACAGGGTTCACAGCTAGGAGGGAAGCAAGGGCACCTGTCTTGACACCCTCACTGCCCTCACTTGATCTGCTTGCCTAAGGAGAGCTTGCCATCCAAAAAACGCGTGGCCGCATACATTGACTGGCACTTGCGACAGTTTCTACACGGATATCAAGTGCAAGATAGTACCGTGTCCCCTCTCCAAAACTCCACCCTTCTACTTCTGGCCTTTGCCAGCTCCATAGCCCGTTGGTGAACCTCACGATGAGCTCCAACGGCAGCACTTGAGTGTCTTTTTGACAAGTCTTTCAACAACAGGCTATCACTGGATCAAGAAATCAGTGAACCCGATGGAAGCTCTCAAACAAAGACTCCTACCAGCAGCCTCCGCCCAAACTATAAATATATATATATATAGTCTATATATATATATATATAGTTCTTGAGTTCGACCCACACACAAGCACATATTGACTGTCACCAGCAAATGAACATCAATGGAAGGTATCACATCTGACAATCTTTGAGCGAAGCACCCAACAAACGAATCAGCTGATTTCAGCACCGAACACCAAGCGTGAGAGGAGCGGACCTCATGACCATAGCGTTGCTTCAACTTCGTCACCTTCTGCATCATCAGGATCTGGTGTTTTCAGCAAATGAGGCATAGCAAGGCCCACGAAGCTAAAGATAGACCCAGAGGTCACCAGAAGACCTTTGCACCGTTCTGTCCAAATAAGAGGAGACCGACACCGGGTTCGTCGGCGTTCCGACCCACTGGGCTCCGTGTGCCTTCTCGGGGGGTTTAGACCCAGGGTGTCAGAACCCCAAGAAGGTCCTCACTCACGCCGGACCAACCGCAAGAGAGATCGAAAAAAAAAGACGCTCCACTGCCTTGTTTGCTGCTTTTGTTTAGCGCCAGTTTGAGCGGATTGTAGAAGTCATCAATGAACATGATGCAAGGTGCGCACCTGATACAACCTGTTCGCCATTTTCGCACCTGGTAGGTTTCTGGGGGGATGCTAAATATGATATAGTCAATTCTAACATCTTTCAGCATCTGATCCTTTCTCAGCCCCGCTCTTTCGTCCAAAAAGGCACGTTCGAAGCCAGCTCTGCTTGGCAGAAAACCCTCATGATTATGACTTGCAGAACGTGAAGTTTCTCGAGAAGATCCAAGAACCTAATCAATCATGTGAAAGGTTCTTCAATGAAGCTCCCCCCGCAGGCTCCCTCCCCCTTAAAGTGGGAAACACAGTGCCAAAGTCCCCGAGTGCCTCTTGGCTCACCTCTTCCTCTGAGGGTCGCTCAGGAAGCTGTGGAGGGATCACCCTGAGCGTCACGAGTCTTCAGGAGAGCAGCTTCAAAAACGGCCTACACTTTGTTGTGTAGTCCTATGATCCCTCTTCCCTATCCCCATCTGTCAAAAGTGCCTCTTCCCATCTCTGCATTGGAGTGCATCCTTTCATACGGTTTCCATGTCTCTGTGCCGGAACCAACAAGCACCCTTGAGATACCCCGAATGAGACTCCGACGGCAGAATATCGTTGAACTCCCGCCTGAGATGTTTGAGGTAAGAAAGCCTGTGTGTCTACTTTCCAAAAGAAAAACCGTCCAACAGCCATCAATAGCCCACAAGAACTTTGTCAGTCCCAGAGAAAATAGCAAGTCCCGTGATTGGCTTGAAGTTTCGATGAAGTGGATGTGATTGGCTTGATCATGAATGCCCAGGACTCGTTCATGTTTGGAGCATCTTTGCGTTCTCTGAGCCCTCTGCATATATCTAAGACATCTTTGCTCCAATGGTTCACTGCCAAAGTTTTCGGCCACTGGCTCCTGAGGCAAAGGAGAGGCAACATGTTTCTCAAAAAGCCGACCAACAACATGTGAACAGTGGCCTGTCAGCGTAAACTCTGTTGACACTTTCGGGCATAGCACCTTCAATGAATGCCGTTTGCAAAAGGATTGAGATCTTTTGGGTGTACATTATTTTAAAAAAAATGTCTAAAAATTTACACTAATGATGAGAATGTCCCAAACGAGAAATTTGGGACACCCAGCCTGGCTGCGTCTCAAACGACTAAAGCCCGGCCTTGGAGTCGATTTCACCCCCCAGTGTTGGATATAATATATATAATTATGTTCCTAGTAGCGAGAATGCTCCTAGTAGTGCGGCCAGGAGCCCCTAGAAGCGTTCTTGTTCCTAGTAGCGATGCCCTTTGCTCCTAGTAGCTTCTTGTTCCTTGTGAAAGCAAATCGGTTCACTCGGTCGTTTGTCTGAAATTGGTTCACTCGGGGTGTTGCGAGTGTCCCTGCACGCACGCACGCACACACTGGAGCACAGATTGCTGTGCCAAGCATCAACGCACACACCAGCTGAGAGCAGCTCCCTTCGAACTTTGTTGGAAGATCATTGCTTCCAACCTCAACTGGCAGATTGTGGAAAAGCTCAACGGCTCGTCCGCCAGGCTGTCAGGCATGATGTCTTGGATGTAACAGCAAGGAAGCACTTGGTGCACAATGGTTGTTCCGACAAAAGGGAGGACAAGCACTTGGATTTGCATCTTTAATTTGGACTTAGTTTTGAGAGTTCCATCGAGTTCCCATCGGTAGATTTCATTCTGCAACACCTGAGCCTCAGCATTGAGCGCATTTGGAACAACGATTCCGTAGCACAAAGCCAACAGCGCTTACGGCCGATGGAAAAGCACCACCATTCACCCGGCAATCTCCCAGTCAAAAAAATCCGGGGATCCAAGCTGGATGACAAAGCCAGAGCTCCTGTGAATCGTCAGCAACAAAAGCATGCAAAGCCCAGTTCTCTAAGACACATGGGTGTTCTTCGTTTACTCTATATATTATATGTATATATATATTATAGAAACGCGCTAGTAAATCCCCGACATGGGAACTTCTCAAAAGCTGGGGCTCCCCCAAGTTGGCCCCGACATGGAGACTGTGTCTGACTCCGCCACGTTCCATCTCTCGTGCTCTTACGCCTTCGTTACTAAATCTGGATGGCAGCCGCTGCCCGTCGCCGCCCAAGGTGTCTCCAACTGCTGTGATTGCTGCAAGTTCCCAGTCGCTGCGATGGTGTCTCAGTCACGGCTCTTCATCAAGTGCGCTGCGCCCATTACCTTTTTCTACTGTGACAGCTGAAATGATCTCGAAATCAACCGACAGGATGTTTAGGAGCAAGAAGCTACTAGGGGCTCCTGGCCTTACTACTAGGAGCAAGGACGCTACTAGGGGCTCCTGGCATCGCTACTAGTCGCGTTCTTACTACTAGGAACAAGAAACTAGGGCTTCAAGCAGCTTGCTTGACCCGATCGGGTTGATTCTAATTGATGATCCCTCTGCCTCTCTGCCTGCGTCATTGGACAAACTGGCAATGGGCGTGGACACAGCGGTCCGACTGTCGCTAAACGGGGCCAATGGCTTGGAGTTGATGCGACGTTTATGTTATGTCGATAGATTCGAGGACCCATTGTGCTTGGTGCTGGCTCCCAAGTTTGTTGTACTCCATTTTGCCGCTGCACATGAATTTCCAAAATTGTATGAAATTGCTGGCTGTTGCTTGTGCAATGAGTCCAATCCTATCTGAGCCTATCTGGGTCTATATACAAAGACTAATTATACAGCTTCTGTGCTATCAATGATGCTTGCTGCTTGCCTGGTCGTCATCCTCGAACTTGTAGAGATATGGTACTGGCCTGTATACAATCAGCCCTCGCACCATCGCAGTTGCAAAGAAACACCCAGAAAACCCGCTTCCTCTGAAGGAATACGAACAGAACATAAACAGAACAAGAGAGCAGCTCTGGATACCTTTGATGATCTGGCTCAAGGAGCAAAAGCTCCCGTGCAAAAAAGGTAATCACGGAATCATGACAACCTGCATCTGAAATGTGCACCAAAAGGGTCGCTGTTCAAAGGAAACGTTCCTGAGGCGCAGGACGGTGGCGGCGCGCCTCCGCTTCCAAAGACCTGAGGTTCTCAGTCAGACGTAAGCTGAGCAGTGTGTCGCTAAGGGAGTGTTTGATGCATAGACTAGCTTCACCATCAACATGTGTGAGGACGTGATGTCTGCTTGTGAGGACGTCATTATTTTCTGGTTTTGAAGTTGACAGGTCTTGATCGTAGCATCTCCAAAACTAAAACACCCTGTTGATCCCTGTTGCATGAATTCAAAAATGGTCCGGTGGCGTCAATCTCTGGGAGAAAAGATTTCTCTCAGCAAACCTGGCATTTGGGAGGCCAGGAACCGTGGAGCCAGGCAGCAGTTGTTGCTTTCGACCTCTTCATTGAATGCGGTGACAACTGCCCCTTGTGTTCTTGCAATTCTGTGTGATTAGTCAAGGGGCAATTCGACAATGATGCTATCCGAGCTTCCACAAAGCTAGGCTACATCAAGACAAATGGAATGAATCGTGGTTCTCCTTCAAACAATCTCCTTTGTGATTAGCTGCTTGACCTTGCATCAAATAGGAGCTGCCTCAGCCTCGCAGAATCTGTTTTGTCTGTCCCCACCATATGCATGCAATATCATACAATTAGGATCAATTAGGACTGTAGCAGTGTCCATCATCTGTGGGCCTGTGTGGACAAAGAAACAACACAGAGACCTCTGGGCCGGGGCCCAAAACCGCCGGCCTCCACCGACGCCGATCACAACGGCCTCTCGGTCGATCTTCGACGGCCTCTCTCAGCCCGTCACAGGTTTCATCTTGACCACCATCGACTGCGGCGTGCACTCGACGCTCAGATCAAACGTGGCCTCACCGCAGCGAAAGCGACGCGGCGCAGCGCTTTCGCGACGACGCGTCGTCGGTCGAAGTACTGCGGTTTGACCAGGGTTGCATCGTTGGTGGTATGTATACCATTGTGTGAAAACAAGCTACTAGAATGTTCATGATTCATCATTGTTCCCTGTAAATCTTCCTTGAACGTCAACCCAATCAGCTCTGCAAACAAGGTTACATGTAAGTTTCAGTGTATGTTCACTGTAAATTGTACCGTTCATTCACAGTGGACAAATCTCTTCTGCCGTTGACAAGTTCATCGACATCGAATCCATTCCCCAACAAGTTGTGGCAGCAATTCTTCAACCAAACAAAATCTCTCCCCAACTCTAGCTGGGTTGCACTGAGCAAGACTACACGCTTTGCCTCATAAAACAATGCTGCTTTCTGTATGATCTAAAGTCTTGTCACAAAGCACCCTGAGGAAAATCACATGCATCGCATCCGACTGCCCTACCACATTAGCAGGTCTCAAATACATCTGCCGTGTGTGCGGTTGTCTGAGAAAGCAAGGGTGCAATACAATCTGGACACTGCCTATGATCAAACAAAAGGGTTCTGCCGACGCCATCCGACGCCATTGCATGGTTTTGCATGCGTTTCTCAAGTCGGCATTTAAGCCTTTTCTCTTTGAATCTTGGTGTAGGCCGACAAGCCTTAAGGTCATGCCCGACAACAGTCATGCACATCTCACCGTCCTGGGGCGTTCGCTGTGCTTGAGGTGAATGAAAGTTTGCTATTGCATCAAAAGAAACTGTCTTCTTCATGTCAATGTGTCACCAAAGAATATCGAAAGCTGACGAAACAGAAAAAAATATATATACTCTTCTAGAAGCGGCTCCCCAAAGCCAATTCATCCCAGATGGTCCGCGCAGCAACTTCTTGCTTCCCAATGCTGAAAAAAGAAACGCTTCTTCAAAGGTTGGCCAATTCGACTATCTTCGACTCTTCCCCGCGCTAAAAGCCCAAGAGAGGGGTGTTGAAGAGCCTCTTTTCTGTGTGGTCCATGCTTTTAGCCCGGCACAGGACGTTTCAATTCCACGACCAGACTGACTTCTCACTGCAGGTGAACTTGTCACTGCAATTTCGCTGTAGTACTCGATGTGCGGTTGCTTCATGTGGCTTACCAACAACAGGGAAGGTGCCCTCGCAAGGCTTCTACCAAGGCGTACCAAGGAACATGAGTAAGTGTTCAGCCATCTTAGTTTCGGCATCTTTTTCCCTTTTTTCATCTCCTTCGAGAAGGTGTACTTCTTCTCCACACCGTTCTCCATGGTCCCAACCTGAGCGAGACTGGTGGACTTGTATACCTTGGGTGTTCCTTACAGCTGAGGGTAAAACGCAGGTAAATGCACTTGATTTGGTCCAGCATGTTCGGCGTTTTTCCACCAATGTCCACAAAGCAGCTGGACCATCCACGAACTTTTGTCTATGTTTGTCTTGATTCCACTAACGAGGTTAAATGAAGGCATCCATAAAGTCCGCAAAATGATCTGCAGAAGTCCTATGACACACCGACCTACTGTATCCTGTCATGTGTCCGTGTCAAAAACACACAGTCTTTCGGACCCCATGTCCTCATACGTCCTCCATCTCGTTCGCTCCGCCTCCATCCACCCGCTCGCTCCAACCCGGCTTCTTCGGGTCCAGGCCCATTTCACATCGCAGAGCCGCCGCAGCGCCATGGCCTCGCGAGCCTTTCGCCGCACTCGGCTCAGATGTTGGTTGCTGGCCTCAACAGTGCACTGTGCCACACTCTCGACACCAAATGGTGGGGAAAGGCACTGGAAGGTTGGACATGTCAGATTTTATCTTGTCATCGTGCAATCCCTGCCGTCCTCAACAAGCCGAGCCCACCTGAACGGCGATGCCGGCAGACGCTGCATCCTCAGCGTCTTCGAATCTATCCAAGTCAAACAAGGCCTGGCGAGGGAAGGGATC
Source organism: Durusdinium trenchii (assembly GCA_963970005.1). Classification (NCBI taxonomy): domain Eukaryota; class Dinophyceae; order Suessiales; family Symbiodiniaceae; genus Durusdinium; species Durusdinium trenchii. Next base: position 136,041 of record CAXAMN010027139.1, on the reverse strand, counting down.
ATCACCTGAGGGTCTACAGCAGGTATGTATGTATGTCTGGGTTCGTAGTGACAGCAGGTCATTAGGGCTGGTCATCCCATCCTATGCACCTTTGGATAGGTAAAGTTGGAAAGCAACGATCATTATGATTTCTATCGAAAGGACACAAGAAACAGGGGTACTGAGGTGATCCTATATATATGATTGTCTTCCAACACTGACTCAGCTAATTTGCATGGTACAGTACTTCTTGGCAGCTTCCTCGGATCTGTCTCTCTGTGGGCGGCTTCTCGCAAAATAGCCCGTGTCACCTGTGCACGTCGCCAGTAGGCCTCGCAAAGTCAAGGCTGTGAACTCCAACATGATGGTTAAGTCTATTATACCGCTAGTAGGTCACCCCAAAACCGATCTTTTTGGATCTTTTTGGTAGTCAGTCAAGTCTATTATATTCCATCAATCATAACGCTTTTTGGGTAAACTCATCAGGGTTTCGTGGAGTAAACTCTACCGGATTGGTTTTTCGGATTTCGTCATCCGAACTCGGGGGCAACGCGTTCTGCGCGTCACTTCCTTAGACCCTCTCGGACCCTCTCGCTACTCTTGGCTTCGTTTGAATCCGGTGCTGACACTCTTGGCTCCGTTGGTGTCCCACCAGTAGTGAGTAGTGAAAGCGTGTGCAACGCCTTTTCAAGCAACTTTGCTCACTCTGATCACGAATTTTGTCGAATTTGGGGCGGCTTCAAGGCGATGCCATGTCAGTCTGGAAATGCCCACAGAAAATTTTGAAAGGGATTCTCCTCACCGGACATGACCAACAAGGATCCGCATGACAAGCTTCTGGCACTTCATCGTGCGTTTCGGTCTATCCCCGCAGAAAGCAAGCCTTGATGTTCTCTTTGGACTGATCCAAGGACAGGCTGTGATCAGCATCTTCTAATGCCTCGTGGAACATCTCCTCGCAACGGGGGCTGCCTCTGAGTTGGAAAGATCGCTTGGAACCAATCTCTGTACTGGTCATCCCTTCAGATGCTTGCAAAACGGATGAATGAATCAATGTCAGACACAAGTGAGTGGCCTGAAAGACCGAAATAAAGGTTGACAGCACGCACGCACACACGCAGAGTGTGTGTGTGTGTGTATGCGTGTGTACATATATACATATACATATACACATCATATGCCAAGACTCCCACAACCTTAAGATAGTTGAAAGATGTTGAAACCTCCTCCGATACAATCTTACCTGGCTTGGTGCCCGGCCTGCTTCAGGTAGGCCATCGCCCGGTTGTTCCACAGCACCGTGTTTTGCGGCTGAAGTTCCAAGGCCTGCACAAAAAGGTTGGGTCAGCAAGCTGTCCCACCAAGCTGTTCCCTAAAACAAGTTTGAACAAACCTTGAACAAAGCCCCGTTAAAGGAAAATGAAGAAACAAACATTGAAGTCACAACGTGTCATATGGCAAGATATTGGTGGGTTCCCAGTGCCAGTGTTTGGCAGGGCCACTTGAATTATTTCACAGTGACCAGTTTAAAAGCGTCGTGTCTACCGCTTGAGCGCTTCATCACGACTTGCTTTCGAGCTTCCCAATCCATGCTGGATGCCAGTAAATGACGGTTGACTCTTCTTGCCTCGCTGTACATCATTGAAGCCTTGACCAGAGCAACATCCCAGCACAGGAAATCAAGAGTGGATAACGTGCATACAATATCCTCTGAGGTCAGAACTTGGGAATAGAGGCCCAGCTGGAAAAATTGATTGCCTGGCAGGAAGGCTGAAGCAAGTAAAGAAGAGCCGCTGCTTCGATATGAAATGGTAAGTATGTCCGAAAATGGACAAAGACAACTTTCGTGAGAAACAAAAAAAGCGAAAAAGGGATCCTGACCAAAGCGGCATCCTCACCTTGTGACTTCATTTCATCTGCTTTTGACTGCTGGCCCTGAGCAAGAAAATTCAGCTTGGCTGGGGTTGTGACAGAACTGAATAGACTATGAGGGAGGTCAACTGGAAATGGGCTCCGAGTTTTGACCATGTCACCACTACATGCGCCTCCTCTTTGGCCCGCATGCCATCCAGCGTCCGCCGAAACTGTAAAAACTCCTCCCACGAGACAAACATCCGTTCAATGGATTCATCAAGCCACATTCAATTTAAATGTCATGTCGCATGTCCCCATGGGTCACAAAGGCAAGTTATCTTAGAAAACAGATATGGCAATCATAATCAAGACTGAATACAAAAGGGATCGAGTAAGGGATTGCATGTCTTGAAGGTTGCAACCTGTAGCACAGGGAGCAGCTGTCCTGCTTGCGTTCCACATCCTGACAGAGAGACTGGCGTGAGTTTTGCCACAGACATTGTGACAGCTCTTTGCATCGTTTCAATTTGGAGACACGTCAAGTCGGAAGAGTGTAAAAGAGAAACTGCGTCAGCCCTAAATGCATTGGTCCTTTTGCCAGAATATGTCTCGATTTGGTACTAGTGAGTGGGTCGCTCAATGGCACACCCAAACAAGTTCAGCATGAATGAATCTTGTATAACTGTCCTGCCGGCCATGCCACCCTATCTTTACCAACACAGCGCAGGCCAACAGCTGTCCACTGTACACTCACTATCAGATCCGCTATCACACATCTTCTCATCCCAACTGCGAATGGTGCGTGCCTCTTCCCCCTCTTCATCTCGGGCCATGGTGAGGCCTACCGGCAAGAAATGCTCCGAGACTAGACGCAACTTCGTCAGGAAAATCCTGCCAACAAAGAGAATCGCTGAGCACCTGGATCCTGAATTTGACTGGTTTGTTGCATCTGCAAATGCAAAAACATTCAAGGGCGATGTCAAGGAAGACATAACATACAAAGGTTGAAAGAATGAGAACGAGAGAAAGACCAGGCACAGGCTGCCCAGGGCCTGAAAACGTCGACTGTCGGCTCCGGCAGCGTTTGAGCACTGTGGGCTGGACGTCAGCGCTGGGCGCCAGCGAAACACTTCAGCCAGGTGCTCTGTTCATCAGAATGGAGCGCCGCAGTGCCTATGATTCGTATCTGCACCACTGGCAAATCATGCAATTCGTTGATTGCACTAAAAAGGAGTTCGTCAAGTTTGGTGGGAAGTGGAAGGAGCTCTCCGAGACATCCTTTTTAAGCAGGACACCTCCTTGGAAGGAGATCTCTGCCCGACGTGAAACCAGCTGCATCTTGCAGCGTTGGAATTCTCCCTTGTTGCCGGTGACACAGTTCGTTAACGCCTCAGCTGTCCCTCAGAATTCAATAATCTGAGCTCTAGAGGACAACGAGTACACCTGGATGATCATCTGATGAGATTAGGTTCCCTTCCAACCATGTACCTATGTGATCATCATCCAAGCAGTGGCCAGACTTTCTTTTGAACAGGCAAAGCTTCTCGTGGCTCTGCACCAAACCACACACAGCTCCATCTAAAAAGCCACCGGACCTATTCAGCAGACTTGGCCATACTTTGCAACAATTCAAGCCAGGTACAAGAGAGGATTCTCAACCAAGCCAGGTGCGACTTTTGGACTTCGTTTGGCCGGAGCTGCGTCTGGAGAGCATCTCAAGCAGCGCCGCCACAGGCACGGTACCTTCGACCTGTGTCGTGGCCTGGCAATGAATCTTGGATGAAGTTCTAAGGTCAACAGCTGAAACGACACTTGTCGTTTAATGTCCGATGTTGGTCTTGCTCCTTTGTCCGAGACAGGTACCTACTGTGCATCTGGGGCCACATCGAGTGTTTATGAGTGTTTCATGACATGTGCACTGGTGACACTTGTGCTTTCAAAAGGCTGTATGCCGTATGCGTGACAGCACGGGTGGGGCAGGAAATCCCAATCTTGGCGGGGACTTCCTGCGCTCTTACCTGGGAAACCAGTGTGCCAAACGGCAGACCCCCAACACATTCGAGATTTCAACTTTGGATGCCTAAGGCCTCAAGTTGCTTTCTGGCTTCTATCACGTCTGCGTCCTTGGACACGTCCTGCAGCTTAGCCACATGGCAGTCTAATCCTTGACACCGCCCTTCATGTTCTCCTGCGATCGGGAACATTCCCCAACAAATTCCATCCACCTCGACGCTTCAAAAAATCACACAAAAGAAAAAAACGAACGAAACGACGTGCCTACGTAGGTCATGTTGCTCTGCTCAAGTGCTGAGTAAATATATATATATATATGTACATATATATATATAGATAGATTTATCTACAGTATGCGATGGTCCCTTGGAAATGCTGATAACTTTTGCACAGAACTCTTCTTTCATGGCCAACATGCCTACTCTTCCCTCTAGAGAACCCACACCTGGATCTATTTTCGCATCATTTCCCAAGAGTGAGTGTTGAGATTCATTGAGTGCACAAAAGTTTGGTGGCGGCCACAAAGGACACGTAGACGTCACGTGAGAACCTCACGTTGCAAAAAATGTCCTTTTCCAGGTCTCCTTGATGAAGTTCTTCCGGCGACTTTGCGACGCTTTGGCCAGCTGCATTTCCATTTCCTTCGTTAGCCTCACACGTTCGAGATCCGATTTGGAGGCACTTCCGCAGGAAACAGCGCGCCGGTGGGAAATGTGGATACAGTAAATGTGGTAGATTTGTGGGGTTCCAATGGGTTCCATGCAGCCAGAGGATCCATAGGTCACAACTGCCACAAAACAATTTACCAGTCGTCAGTTCTGGTGCTTGGTTCTGGAGCACTCTATTCGCTCGTTCTGGGGGTCTCAGGGGGTGAAACAAAGTCGTTTGTCAATGCCGACCGGTCGGCAGCACACGGGCGTCTCAGCTCCTGCGGCCCCCGGGTTGCCTTGTAGCCACCTTAGGCTTCTCGACCACAGGCGCAGTGTACTTTGGATGAGTACCCTTCACCAGGTATGACCAGAAGACATCCTTGGTGGCTCAGCGCAGCGTCATGGCACATGACGGGAGATCGCGGAACTTTCTTCTGCTCAAGAAGAAGAAATGTCAGGCCAAATGTGTTTTCACCTGTTCTCCAATCGGCAAGCATTGGATACTCGCGCGATGCTAGACTGGATCGAAACAGTTCATGCAGGCGGGCGCCAAAGAAATCTTGCAGCAACCTCACTCTTGATCTGAGTTGCTTCTGTCTGAATGATGAGCTTGCCCTGAACAGGCTTGCCGTACTCCGTGGGTTTGTAGGTAACAACCTGAATCATCAACTTGGGTATGAGGCTGAGACTGTTTCCTTCACGCAAAAATGTGCATCATTGATCCTTTTCACTTAAGGGTCCAGTTCTGCAATTACTTTAATCCCTTCCGCTTCTTCGCGTAGCGAAACTCACCCCATCAACGGTACCACCATTCGCCGAGCAACGAAAGTGGTACCGTTCGTCCCTGCGGGTTCTAAGACTCCTGCAGGTTCGTCACACGAAGCACACACAAAGCCAAGGGCCAAGGTACACAAAGCACACAAGGAGTCACAAATAGTCAGATTCCCTGAAAATAGCAACTCAAAAATGTGTTTCGGACTGCCTAAGACCAGCTGCTGTCCTGTTCTTTTTCTGCAAAATGTTCTGCAAAACATGTCCAGTGATCTTTGACTGGGTAATTCAGTGATTCAATCACTCAAAGGCAATGGACAGTCGGACAAGAAAGTTAATCCAAGAAATGCATGCATGCTTGGAACGGAGACTCAGCTCGATGGAGGCATCATCAAGGCTGAGGATGTTGATCTTCTTCAAAGCAGCCGTGCTCATGCAACTCTCAGGTGGTTGCCTTTGCAGCGGCAAACCCGAGACAACCACGTGGTTCGTGGTGTTCTTGTTGACTTGATTCTGTGTCGACTGCTCCTCAACATTTGCGCGCGGGTTGGCTGTCTGGTATCTCAGGTGGCAGTGATACCATACCTATTCAGATTCACTCTCGGACTTAAACTCTGCTCGAAAACGCAAGACATCCTTCCCTGCGAGCCAGCCAGTGACTAGAACCACCTCTGCTTCACCCGCTTTTTCTGCACGAGCCAACAGCTCAATCTCAGCGCCCACAGGTACGGCACTCATCTCCACTTCAATACTGCAAAAGGCCAGATTCATTCCTGCATTCTGAACTGCCAGCCGCAGCGCTTTGCTTAGCACAGGCCCCAAGTCGCCACAAGCGTTTGCATCCAGGGGCGTTTTCGCCGCTGGCGTTTTCCTTCCATAAAGGCCTGCAAGTTCATCTGCGGTCCCATCCTCAGAATCCAAAGTCAAGGATAGTGATGCAACCTTGGCTGGAGAGTCTTCGACGATATGCCAAGGATCCTTCCGGACAAACCTCACACTCATTGGATCTCATTGGGCACATCGACTTGCAACAACGATTTGCTGCAAATGGTTGCCAAGCTTTCATTAAGGCAGGGAGACCTATTATATACCTCGGACGTCGGACACACAAAAGAACTTAACAGGGAAAAGAAGCCGTCTCTAGTTATGACGATTCGATTTTAGGATGGAAGCCATAACTTGAAGTTCTCATGAGAACATGCTCGGTTTTCAGCCAGGCAAAAAGCAAAGAATTGAAGCGAGACCAGCCACAACGCCCTTTGCCGCGCTCTCCGCCGCCTCTGCCTTCACCACGCTGAGTCTTGGTCGTCGTTCCATGGCTTTGAAGCGTCGCACTGCGGCCTCCATCTCTTCAGGGGCCAGCGGTACCGGCGGCACGACGACCTGCACCGGCATCGAAGCAAAGAGACGGCCGGAAGTCGCCGGAAGCCCACATGTTGTACTGGGTACGCGCTGTATTGTTGGAATGAATGCATGATAAGATGTGCAAATATTCTTTAAACCCAAAGGCATGCCATCCCCATATTATGATCCCAAATCATAAAAAAATACAGTTAGCTATATAAACGGTCACCAGTTTGCCTGCATCAGAAAAAGGCATCTACATGTTGCAAGATTTGTACCAATCTCATCCAGGCAACTTGTGAGAACTTAGGCTCTGGATTGGTCGCAGTACACCATGCCGATCCGCTTAGAAGTAGATGCTGCGCATCGCCCGACAGCTGAATCTCCAGAAAGCGCCGTGCTTGAGACGCCTTGAGTCTGGCACTCACCCGAGTGTCTTGAGTGCCTTGAGAGCTCTCTCTCGGTTTTAGCCTCAGCGTCAGCCTCCAGAGAGATGCGAACACAGGCCGCCGCAAGAAAGGGCTTCCTCTCAAAGCCTGGGCTTTGACAGCTACATACCACAAAAAGTGCTACATACCAGCTGACCAGCTAAACCTTCAAACATCACGAAGAACCAGCTGGGGACCGCTGAGGGCATACTTTCGCCTCCGGCTTCCAGCAGATACTGCACTTGAGATCACTGTAGGCAGCATGAAAAAGGCAAGAAGCGTATGGTCGGACACTGTTTGACCAATAGGTTGAAAGGTCAGTTGCTGCAGCTGCTGCCACCTCTAGTGCTGCTTCACCTTCACATTGCTTGCCTCAGGTCCAGTGCAAGCGAAAAAGTTTGCAGCCATACCGTGGACCTTGCTACAATTTGATTTGAAGAAAGGTGTCGGCAGCTGTCAACAGTCAACAAGATCGATATAGTAATAGTAATTTATGGGACATCTCAAAAGTTTGAGAGAGGTTGGAAAAAACATCGAGGACACATTGATGCAGCAGAGTCTTGCCAGGAAACTTTGCTCAGGTTCAGTTGAGGCACCCTCTTCCGGCACTTCCCGACTTCGGATAACACTAGTTTTCCGCGCTCCCGCCGTGGGCCCTCCGTCATCACAGCGGGAGTTGTTTCCGCTTCGCTTGCGTGCCAAGGGCATCGGCAATGCTGTGAACAGCAGGGTCCCAGGTGCTCTTCGGACGCAGCTCATGGCAATTGGAGTGACACACCTTTGAATGAACTTGAGTCCACAAGGCCTCTTCAGAAATGTGCACAAACCTAGTGATATCCCGCAACTGCTTACTACCTACAGGTCGGACTTCGCCAGAGAATTCCTCCTCCAAATTAATCAAAGCTAGCAGCTAGCAAAACCGAACCATCTGAATACCAAAGATTGACAAGGTATAACTTGGACTTGGAGGGGGTCAGCAAGTAGATGCTACTTCTCAAAGTATGTTCTGTTCGCCTGAGCCATAAGCATGTTCTGCCAATGCTTGAATGGTGTTCGAAACTAGTAGGAAACTCTTGTGACACACGGCGTTTGAAACTTGGTTGCTCCAACTTTCATCTGTCCTGAAGTTGGTTGCACAGTGAATTCATACGCTGACTCTGCATCGAAGAAGGCTTCGAACTCGGAGTAAACGCTGGTGTGGTTGTTCAATCTGAAGGCCACCTAGTGGAAGCGGTCGCTCTTGCTTTGAGGAAAAGAACACGAAGAAAACCTTTGGCACAACTTCATGACTACCACATGGTTGTCTTTGCAGTGTGCTGTAGTCCTTGGCCAACCACTGCTCTGCACTAACTAAGAGGTAAATGATGATAAAAGCGTTGAGATCATTTGAGATGAAGTTACAGCAAGAAGATCAACCACATCCCCAAAAATACTATCACTTACTCGGCTTCAGCTGCTTCAGCCAAGACTCGCTTGCTGGCTTGTTGAGGGGCGACTGGATGGAAATCACATCGTCCACCTGCAGTGGCAGGTCACCTCTGTCTTTCTGGAATGACGTATCTAAATACATATACACGTGGTTATATTATATATACACACGTACAGTTTTTTTGTATATACAGCTGGTTTTCCAATAGGCCTCTCTTGCCTTCTAATGCCCACAAAACTCGTTTGCGGTCATTTGCACTCGTTTGTGCCCCTGTCGTGGCTTTCGTGTCCATCCTTACGAGCAAAAGCTGTCATCCGCACCTCAGGCTCAGTCGCCTCTAGCTTCAGATCAAAGCGCCAGCGACCACCCGAGGCACGGGTGATCACCAAGTTGCCTTGATCTCAATCAAATGTGCCGGGTTTAAAGCATTAAACAAAAAACAACGTTGTTAAATGAAATATATATATATATATAAACATCATTATACATTTCCAACATTCTCCAACATGAAGAAGAAGAACACAGCGCCTGACAGCTGGCACAATCCGAGTGAAAGTGGTGGTTAGATTTTAGTGTTGCCTGCTAAAAACCGATTAAAACTAAATCTGTGGTGCTCTGAAAGCAAAGACGATTTTTGGGCACAGTTCTACAGCGGAGTTGGTCTAAGAAAGCACACAAAAAAATGAAACCTCGGATTGTGTCCACACTTAGCAAGCGCTTTTGTGGGACGTTCTTGTGGAGCACTTTTGCACAGTCGCGTCAAGCCTCCAAAGCAAGTCACACGGAAAGTCTCCAAAACGAGCCTTTCTGATGAGACTTCCGAATTAAGTCTCCAAAACAAGCGTTTCTTTTCGGATCTCTCCCAAAAGTCGTGCGTCAAGTCTTCAAAACGCGCCTTTCTATAATGAGACTTACCCCAAAACACGCCACGCGGGAAACCAAAACAATAACATTGTAAGAGACTTCCGCGACAAGTCAAACTGACAACTCTTCAAAACAGGCATGTCGTGCAAGACTTCCTCCAAACGTGAATCGCGAAGTCCCAGCGAACACGTCACGCAGCGCTGCCGCTTCACAATCCAACCCCCTGCACAGAGCGTCCGCTGACTGTGCCACACCTTGACATGGAATGTTGTCGACACTTACTTTGCGCTACAACACCCGCGTCACCCAAATCACAATTTAGTTGAGACCCACAAGCCCTTCAAAGCAAATTCCAATGGCACAGCCACATTCAACACCTCTGGCAAGGCGACACAGTGTCGAGTCGACGCTGCACCTGCGCAGCAACATCATACGTCACAATTGGGAAATCACATTCTGCGCTATGTCACACGAATCTGACACATCGTCTGTAGCTTCCCCGCACATGGGTGAGTATGATAGACGGTTGACGACACTTACAAACAGTTGCGGACACAGCTCCACCCCTGCACCCAGAGCCAGCTTCAAGAGAATGGTCGCTGCGCATTCAGCGTTGCGAAACGATGTGCGAAACAACGTGAAGTGCTAAGACGATCATGCCTATGCAGTGCAGTAATGTGCAGTATGTAACTATGCCAAACAAAGGCGCTTTTTCACTACTGTCCATTGATTAAAACGCAGGCAGTACAAGTGGAGGCGATAGGGGTCTTGTAACCCCTGAGTCATGAGTGCCTGTTTCTTTCATGCGCTGCTCTCTGAACAACATCTTTAAGCAAAGCCCAGCCACAAAGTGCGATGAAGGGCCGCAGTGGCGAAAAGTTCACCTGCCCGGAACTAGCAGCTGTGTGTTTGTCAGCAGCCCGGGATGAAGTAAAGTCACCACCTCCCTGGTCATGATTCAAAGAGCTGCAACCCAAGTACAGCCAAAAATATGACTAGCATTGATTAGCGACATGTTGTCATGAATTGTGAATCAATGTACAAGTCTCCAACAGTCCCCTGCGCTTTCGCTTTCGGGCTTCCGCTTCGATACGCGCCCGAAGCGCCCGAAGTCCGCACCTTGAGGAAGACCTGTCCATCGGATTTGCCACGAGTTCTTGATGCCTGGCACTGGAGCAGGCCAGACAGAAGGACAGGCGTTATAGATAGACGTTATAGAATGTGGACACGCTTTTCAGCAATTTTGGACACCCCTTTCAGACAAACAATACTTCGAAAGGGTGCTGTTGGTCTACTCGTTCGCAACAAGAACTCCAACAAACGTCTACGTCTACCATCTGGGGCCATAATATGGCCAAAGAAGAGCCACTCCAACATGTTTCAAAGATCACCTTCTTCTACACTGAAGTGGGTCATTGCTGTATGATATGTCGTGTGGAAAGCTCGATGTTGCACCTGACTTGAAGCTCTGGCAGCAGTTGCATCACTATCCAGGCTGATGTCAAAGCACTTGGACACCTCTGGCCATCGCGAGCGGTGCGAATCCCTGCAAGGCTGTCCAACGCCTGTCTGGAGCTCCGATACGGAGGAAACATACAAAAAGGTGACTTGTCAGCCCCTTGATATTTTCTGTTCCTCCCAAAAACAATGCCACTCTGCTTAAAAGAAGGGGACCGAAACACCAACGGGGGTTGCCTCTTTCGTTCGGGGACCCAACATGACCCCAACCATCGTCTTTTTATCCTCACCAGGTCTCTAGGTGTTTCACCGATTTGGAAAGGGGAAAACGGTCCCGACGGTGCGATCGCGACGTGCCCCCTTGTTAAATCCTACGCGATTCCGTTGTAAAGTTTTAAAGCATGTAGGAAGCTATATTGTATACATGCATTCATATTAGATATAATATATATATATACTGTATATAGTGTTTTTATGTTTCTTTTTAAGTTAGATATATACACTAGCCCAGCAGGTGCAGTCCATTTCGTCCCTGATAACATACAGACCTCTTTTCGAACTTTCCACATCAAGCTACCATTGCTTGGTGTTGAGGCGGCACTTCCAGTTGACACGAAAGCTGATCTCCATGCCTCATCAAGAATTGCAAATAACACAGTTGGAGCATCTGACTCATGTCACTGTCTACAGAGTCTACTCTATATTACTCTATATCTAAAATCCATCTGCAAAACGAGCTTAGACAATTGCGTGGGTCGAAACTCCGGTGTCTGTCACTCAAAAGAAGGGTAACCCGAGGGTAACCCAAACTGGAGCGACTTGACGGAACGTCCTGACTCGGAGTCAAAGTAAATGCAAGTGTTCCTATATTTTGGTCTTTGTGTGTGAGGACATACTTCGTGAGTCCAAGAGACGACGACATAGTTACTTGTTTGGCAGCCAATGTCTGGAAGTGCCACTTCTCGTAGACACGATGCTGCTTGGCTGTGCTGAGGTTCCCGGCGTGTCACCAGGGGTGGTGTCAAGACCAATCAATGTCAGTGCATAGGTGGTCTGCAAGGCTTCTCGCGCTTGAACCTTGGAGGTGTGGCCCATTCTGCAGGGTTAGTGTGGATCAGTTACCTTCAGAGTTTGGATTACACGATCAAAAAAGTAACAAAATTGCTGGCTAGCCCCTGCAAAACCAAGCCCTTTGTGTCGGATGGATTGAAAGCCACTGCATGGTCAACGGTCCCAGGTCCGTTTACCGCTTAAACCGGTACAAAAAAAAGGACCGAATTCCGGTGCCAAGGGCGCCATGAAGGTGTGCAGCGTGGGATCCGCCGGTGCTTCCGCCACGCCCTGGATGCGATAAGACCAGCTGAGGTTGGGCTTCATGACCTGGCTGAGGTTGGGCTGAAGAGGGCGATGGCGATGGCGGTTCTGCCGGCCAGTTGTTTTCGGATGCTTTGGCGTTTGGCTTTGGCCTGGTTTGGTCAACAAGATTTGTCGCAGAAGATGAATGTGAGTGTTTGAGCTTTATGAATGCTGAATGATAGAATGAGTGACATGGTGTGAGGGTAATGAATTCTATTGAATTCTCATGAAAAGGGACCGACTGAGTGCAAGAGCAGCAAGGCATTCTCTGCTGACACAAGAAAGGCAATATCCAAAAACATATGTTCAAAAAGATGTCAGGAGTATCACTGGACATCATGCCCCCCAAAGTGCTTTGCTTCCAGAGGAATCGGTCTTTTGAGTCTTTTCGCAGTGAAGATCCGTCCGAAGTGAACTCATCGGCTCCCTTTATTAATCCCAAGCAGCGGAGAGCGCGATCTCTGCGGTGTGCTGCGTCATGGTGGGTGGGCAGAAACTGAAAGGGATCTGCGTCGTGGCCAGGGGCCCAATTTGCACCTCAAAGGCTCATCGGCAGAAAAAAGCGGCGACCGCGAACGTGAATGTTTTCCTCGAGCGTGAACAAATTCAGACCAATGAGCTACTAGTAACAAGTGCCACGCTAGTAGTAACAAGAAGCTATTAGAAACAAGTGCATCGCTAGTAGTAACAGGTGCTCAAATGACCGAATCTTCGTGGACTTTAGGCTGAGCGCATGACCTTGGCCTTTTTGCTCAGCAGGTTGAAAACGCCTTTCTCGCTCTTCGACTCCAAGACAATGAAGATGGTAATGGTTTCCAAGAAGGGGTTCCTTAGTCAAAATGCTGCCAACAGTGCCGTGCATGGTACGGACATGCCAGCATCCAAATGCGAACTTACATGGCCCCATTCTAGGAGAAGACATGGGGTTCACATGGGTTCACCAAGCAAAATGTCACAAAGCGGCCTCAGTCGTGGTGCATCTTTGATTTAAACAAAATGCGATAACTGAATGAAATGGATCGTTTCTTGGCTCAGTTCGGTCCAAGCCACTTGAATTGGATCGTCGAAGAGACCGTCCGGTTCACCTGTGCAGCCACCGTCACGTGCCGAGCCTCCAAGGGCGGCAGGCCAAGGCCCTGCGCCTTCGGAGAGAGCACGGAACAAGAAGCTGCTAGTAGCTCCTGGCCTTACTAGGAGCAAAGGACGCTACTAGGAGCAAGGGGCATCGCTACTAGGAGCAAAGGACGCTACTAGTAGCTCCTGGCATCGCTACTAGGAACCCGGGCATTGCTACTAGGAGCAAGGACGCTACTAACGATGAACTCCTGGAATCCACCATGGAACCGTCCACAAGGGATCATCTACCTACTATATAATTGTGGGTCCAAGTCCAAGAGTCCCCTAAAATCATGGCTGGAGGTATAGCCAAAGGTATTTACACACCTGGATAATTACATGTCTAGAGCATGTTTCTGTTCTTTAACACTTGGTTCATCCCGTGCGGAGCTCCCTCACCGCTGCGACCGCATGGCGCCGCGTAGCGACCGCATAGCACCACGTAGCGACCGCTCGGCGGTCAGCAATGAGCGATCGCCTTGTAGACCCACTGTCCCACCAGTGGGTGTTCGAAGACAATCTGCGCTTCTTCCGTCACACCTTGACACATGGTTGGCCCGGCCCAGGTCTGGTCGCTTGCACAAAGCAAATGACGTTCGACTGGGCGAAAATTCCCAAGGTTGTTTGGAAGCGTGCACTGCAGTTTGCCTGGTCTGTAGAATGCGCTTCTCCACGCCATGTCGTACAAGTACCCTTTGTAGCGATGAAAAGAGACACATTGACATTGTAGTTGGTTTCTCACAAGCTTGCCATCATACAATGTTGAGCAGAGGTAGCTCAGCACAAAGTGGGAAGGCAATACCAAGAGTGTTCAAAAGACAAGAACAAGAACCGTGAAAACCAGAAGCTGTGGTTGCATGCGCTTCCAACTTCCCTGCCGGTCTAGTTACACCAAATGTAAATAAAAGAACCTTGCCAGTGCTGGCCAAGACACCCAGCGAGGACGGGCTGTACTCTATGGTAATGTCCGTGGATTCCAACGGTGGAAGCACTACCCGATTGTTCAAGACCTGCAGCGTTTCAAGCAACGCATTCCAAGGCTTCATGGATTTGGAAAAAGGGTATCTTATGGTATCTTGGTTTCGACAGTGCTTCTTGAAATGACGCCAAACACATCCAAACCTTGCCAAAACCTTGGAACCACATTGTCATTCTTACACCACCTGGAACCAGGTCGACGTGGCACAGACCGGTCTGGGGCGGTCGGTCGGTGCCTTGAAGTTGATCTTGTTGGTCGATCGATGCTTGAGGACCTTAGAGAGATGTCGTTCACGTCGTGAAAACGGCTCCTTTTTGAAGACCAAAGACGGCTTTTCGAAGCCCTTGGACGCAGCGTTTGACGGCTCCAAGAGTTTGGCATATCGTGAACATGTAACTGAACATCGTGAAGAAGATGTGGCCCTATGGCACCGAAGCAATGATTGGTGCATAAAGGCCGAAGCAGTCTGTAGTTAGTCTGAAAAGTTTGGCCCTCATCTTTATTAAAGCAAGAACTGCGCCTGGTGGTTTAAAAATTTAATATATATATATATATATGGTCAGTGGGTGAAAAAAATATATAACAGTAGGTCAGTGGGTGAAAAATCATCCCAATGCAAAGGTTTGAACATAACCATAATCTCAAACCACCAGCCGGAGAAAACTGTCCAAAGGCTCTTCCTGCGCAGTGATCTCGTCTGGACTGGGCATGCTACCACTTCTTGCCCAGTCGGATTGTCGATGTGGACCACGGTCTGCGCAGTCCTGGTGTGCCGAGATCGAAGCAAAATACGAACCTCTGCGGACCAGGGCCATTCATATCGAACAATGATGTACCAGTGACATCCCACCTGGGCCCGGCCCCATGCTGTTCCAGACCGTCAAAGTGAGGCTGCTCCATCCACCCCTCTGCAACTAGTCCGCGATCCGCGCCTGCCAAGTTCACACTCTAAGGGTGCGATTTCCTCTGCAGGCGCAGCTTCCGCAAGCAGGCTAAGATCATACCAAAACTCACCTGGCGGTGCAAGGGAAACCTCACTTTGGGCATACCATGGATTCGCTGTCCATGCTTCCAGGCGGTTCCGCCACATTCAATCAAATTCAATCTTCTCGAAACTAAAGTATCTAAGTATCTATATATCAAGTGACCCTGCCGATGAGTTTAAAGTTTAAAGGACTGCCTGAGTGAGAAGACCCCAAAACTCGCACCATTGCATCCTTTCTCAGTGGTGAAACCTCTGGCCTACGATCTCATTGAAGAATACGGCTGTGCCCTTGCTTCTGGCTGGCAATAGAGGGCTGAAGACCTAAGGCAAACAATGGCGTAGCGGAATCTCAGGTGTGATGCGTACAGCAGTGGTCTTCAGCGCGTGACTCATGAACTTCTTTCCATCGCTTTCTTCACTCAACTTTCTCCACTGGTTGAGCTCTCAACTCTGAGGTCCTTGCAAGTTCATATGTGGCCGTCTCCTTTGGGGCCAGTACAAACTCGGCCTGTCGAGCCGCTCGCTCTTGGACTCTCCACTTCTGGATCCAAAGGTCTTTCATCGAGAGTGAGTGACTTGTCCTTTGAGGGGTCCCAACGAACGTGAAGCAGACATGCTAAATTGCTAAATCACTGAGTCATGTTTCTTCCAAGCACGATTTAGTTGCAGTATGTTGCAGTTGTAACGGAGGCACCTCTCATGTCATCAAGCTGCACCACTGATGTTGTGCATCTGATGCCAACATGGTCAAACCATTTCGAAGCTCATTGCAATCCAGCCAGTTTTAGGTTGTGCTTTTGAGATTCAGCGTCCTCACCCTTCAATTATGGGGCGCCTCACCCAGCAAGCCATCACCAGTCAAGGCAACCTCGAAAACCACGACATCGTCCAGTGGGTTTACCAGTTGGATGTCCACCGCCACAGCCTGGGAGAAAGACATGGCAGTGCATGGGATGGGTGAAAAACGTGATGGGACTGTATACTCTTCAAAACGAGTTCTGTACTCTCTCTCTCTCTCTCTCTCTCTTGACTCAACTGTGTAGCAAGGAGATACCTTCACAAGTCCCCTTTGTTTCATTCTACATTGAGACTTCATGCTTCTATCTCCTTTCGCGCCTGTCGCACCACGCAGGTCAACGTCAAATGCTGCTGTGGCTTGGGTGGCAATGTCATCAGCTCCACCTGAGAGAAGCGACGTAATAAACAAAGGTTGAAGGGCCGGACCCTGGGATTATCCCATAGATAACTTAGTGGGGTCCTGGTTCAGGTCACTGGCTACCTCTCTTGGACCGGAGGAGCCAAGCAGACATCACCATGAATCACCATCGCTGGTCAAGCTTTTCTCGAGGGCAGTGCCATTGTCAAACAGTAAAAATGACATCGCAAAGCTCACGTTGGCCACAGGCTTGCAGACAAAGTACAGTGTACCAGGTAAAGTGTCCGGTGTGAGTGTCGCGGAAAATGATGCAGCCTGGCAACATAGGCATTCGTGGTGCTGGCGATTTGAAGTGCTCTCTAGAACATGGCCAGTCAAACAGCAGTTGTCATCCTTTTTCGCTACCTCCAAGGACGCTACTAGGGGCTCCTGGCCTTACTACTAGGAGCAAGGACGCTACTAGGGGCTCCTAAAGCACCGTGCGCAGACCTGCCAAATGGCACTGCCCACCTGTGACCTGACCCGCTTGCAGCGGCTGGAAGGTCAACTCGTAGTCACCAGTGCCTCGACCATCCACCTGCGACCGCTGGCCCGGGCTCGCGGAAACGGCGGCCGCTGGGCCGCAACTGGGCCGCTGGTGCGAGACAAAATGAACAGCCAGGAGTCAGGTGAGTCGGGTGAGGAAAGGTGGTGGTCTCCATCGGAGGTCGGTGCATGTTCTTTTAAAGAAAATGAAACAAGAACATGTGCGGATGTCCGTTGCCTGTTGCTGTTGCTGTTTAAACAGTGAATTGAAGACCAAACGTTGAAACAATAAGAATGGGAAGGGCCTGTAAACAAGAAACTGGAAACTGGAGGGATGTGAAAAGTCAAAAAATGGACACGAAGAAGAAGTTGCCAAAAGGTATCAAAAAATAGTATATACCTTGCTTTCGGAAGTCTAGACACGCTGATATGCCTTCCTTGGCCTAGCGGCAAGTGGCAAAACAGAGTTGCTTCTCCATCTCACTTGGCATCATGTTCGAACATGTCAAGCAACCCCGTAGAGAGAACGCTGCGGCTAAGCTCAAAAACGCCAACCCCCATCAAAAACACCAACATAAACAACCACTTGCACCTGAATGGAAGAGGGTCCAGAGATGTGCACCAAATCGCTCTCGACCTGCGCTCGAGGGTCGACGGTCCCGGGACAGCACGCACGTGTCCGCGAGCTGGGCCAAGCCCAGCACGATGCGAACCCAAACACGATACCACGAATGCGCTCTCAAGGGCCGCGAATGTGTGCAGCACTGAGCTCGGGAGCCTTGAAGAAGAATCCACTGCATATTGACCAAGGGAATCCGTCGCAAACTCTGCTGCTGATTCAATACATCACAAGCAGATCCATGAGAAGAGCAGGAGTTGAGATGTCATAAGTTCCTGAATTCTGAAGCCAAATCAATCATGCGAGAGCTTCAAGGAAGGCGCCCCCCCCCGACCAAGCTCGCGGGGCCAGCTTCCTTGACAGCTCTGCGTCCCTGTCTAGTAATGTAGCTTCCTTGCTCCTTCAAGCTACAAAACATTCTAGATTTTATTAGATTTCCTGTCACCAAAGCGGTTTCTATCACCAATTACAGTACCGGCGAAGCACCGATTCTCAAACGGTCGCAGGATGCTCGCCTCAAAGGCCGCCGTGAGGTTGGAGTGATTCTTCACCTCGCAGGGCCCAATATGATTCTTTGATATGACTCGTATGATATATGGTTTGTTTGTGTATCAATTTGTGTTTTTTTTGACCCAATACGGTCACAGACCAATATTTTGCTGCATGTGCTCAATATCTTCACAACCCAAAGACCCCGTGGAAGGTCATCACTGTCATCACTCTTATGCGTTCTGGTCGACGCTATATAGATAGATTTGCTTCAGAGTTGCTGGTTTCACTGGAAAATGTATTTCATATCACTCTACTCAATCGTGCAGCGCCTGGAACACATGGGAGGTCTTCTCACGCGCTTCACACCTTGGTCGAACTCATCCGGAAAGTACTCATGCAGCATGCATTCTGCCGAACCTACGTAATCCGAAGGCGTGACTGTGGGCATCAGCATGACAACTTAGGTCTTTTGGGTTTGCTAGTCTGCTCACCTGGGAATCATGTCAAAGGCAACTTGTCCAAGGAAGGTGAAGCGCAGCAGCCTAGACACATACTGTATCTGTCATATCTGTCCATAAATCACTTAGTCTTCCCACTTCACCACCACATGCTCTTCCGCCAGCGGTTCTTCCGCAACCCCATGCAGGTCATACCTCAACGAAAGGACGTCGGCCGTGTATGCGCAAAGGAGGAAAAGCGCGATCCAAATACAGTTTGTCCCATTCATCTATCGTTTGACTGACTCAGCTCTACTTTACTTAGCAGACTTAGGCGGGTAACAGCTTGTATATAGTCACGCGGTCTTGGCCCGCAACTCGTAAGTCTCGTTGGTGCCCACATTGTAAAGGACCAGCTGAGCCTGCGTGCGAGGCTGCGAGGCGGCCTCTTCCGCCTTCTGTTCGCACGTCTATATTAACAAAAGAACAGCGACAAGCGTCCTTGCTCCTAGTAGCATCCTTGCTCCTAGTAGTAAGGCCAGGAGCCCCTAGTAGCGTCCTTGCTCCTAGTAGCGATGCCCTTTGTAGCGTCCTCTCCTTTGCTATGTTATCCAGCTTTCTTCTACACTGAAAACACAGTGATTACTGGAATCAATCCTACAATCTTGAGCCATGTTAAGGATCCACAGGTAACATACTCCAAAATCTCCAAAGTCCTCTCCTCCATCTCATCCGAAACGTCGAAACGAAACGCGACATCGAAGACGGCCGACGGCCAACGTCACTGACTCCCCAGGCCTTGACGTCACAAACCCAATCTGGCTTAAAGGTCAGCGGATAGGTGGTGACAGTGGCCTGTCCCGTGGCCTCAACAAAACACATCAAAAACACGACAAGTTGTCAAGTTGTGTCCCGTGGTCGAGAAAAGTGGGCCAGAAAGCTTGGACATGAGACAGGACTGAAGAACCGATTTATCTTTAGAAATATACTGAAAAATAAAAGTTATAGATTCAATAACACATAGAAATAACTTATAGAAATATTTTGAACATTTTACTTAAACAAGGTCTTCAACTGAGGTCTCTGCTCCCTTCTTCTTGGCGATGAATTCTCGAGGTCCATCAAACTCATGACCGATCTGAGAGAAGGTGGGTTTGATCGCCTTGGCCGTCAGGTCTACAGCATGTTACACTCAAATGGATTTGATGCAAGGGAAATCTACAGAAATCCATGGTGCTCACCCCAAAAAAAAACTACGGTTTTTCCTGTAGATGTTCCCAAAAACCAAATCTGGGAGACACCTGTCACCCTTCCTTTTCACACGGCCACTGCTCCGATGGCGCTCAAAAGGTTCGAGCATGCAGTGTCAGCAGAAAACATACTGCAACCGCTGGTCTCTCAGTCAAGTGGCCCATTCTCTGTCTGTGGGGTTGACGATGGGAATCTCCTGCTATCGCTGTGCATGGGCACAATCCAATGGTGTCCCAAGGTATCCACACTGTCCACAAGCCAAGTCGGTTGCATGACAGGCCTGGGGTCATTGTGCCAAATAACCTAACGAAGCGTTGCTTAACTTCGTTATGGCCAGGAGAAAGAAAACAAGATTGCACCGTTGTTAGCAGCTCCGCGCACCGCACACCAGTGCCACTGATCCTGTTGTGTTCGCTCATTTAGTTTGATCAGTACAAATGGAGTGAACCAACTCAAATTATAGTATATGGGGGCTCTTGAGGCCCAATGTGATTTTTACCTAATTTGGTTCTCTTAAGTAGAGTAAGACCAAGAGGCTTCTGAGATCCCTTTGTTCCATTGTCTTTTCCATTTGCAAAAGCCCAAGGTGGTCTCACCCGCGGCTGCAGTCTTGCATCAAATGACGAAACCAACCGCACTCTGCAACAAACCAACAGTGGTTCACACAGTAGCATTTCTCAGCCCTCCCTCTCCTGTGTGATGGCCTTCCTCAGGCGAACAACTGGCTTTCAAAGTGGTTCGCAAAGTCTCACCCAGGCAGTTGTGGAAAAAATACCGCCACCACTCTTCTGCTGTCCAAACTCAGTATTCTGTCAAATCCGAGACAGCGGCCTGGCTTGTGTGGTAAACGTCAATGAGCAATGTGTGTTGGGAGCCGTGCCAGTACCTTGAGGCAGTTTTCGTGGCCGAAGGGGATCTCCTGTCTTGTGCAATTTTAGAGAGTTACTGTATGGCGATGGGTCAAAACCTGGACCTTCCAGGCAGGTCAACCTTCCCCCGCCCCCGAATTAGTTGCTTGATCTCGTTACATTCAAGTGCGCGGATATTCGGTCTCACGTAGCTTTTTGACGTTTTGTGAGCATTGTATAATGCATGTTTTGCAGATACTCTACCCAACTCCCCAGTACCCACCAAGAGGTGAAGGACTTGGGGAAGCACAGACATTGGAGCGCAAGTGACGTCGGCAGGTCAACAAAGAAATCCTGGTTTTGACTCACAGCCATATTGACAAGAGTACAATATCTGTTTTCGCCAGCGATGAAGTCCCAGCTTGCACAAGGACGAATCGAGATCTGTCCGATCAGATTTGTCATTCTACAGGGAAAAACCATGGTCGACCTGCTACTGCAATCGCACCTGCTACCTGCCTTGGTCTTGTCACGACTGTGACTACACCCACCCTTGTCACTATGCCAGCAAGGTTCACCAGGTTTTTAAAGAGGTCTCCCCTGAATAGCTATATACAAACAGCCTGAACCATGAACTGCATACATCCGTCGCTGGCACCTTCGAACTGATAGATGCGGATGTCAATGTCGGAAGTGAGTGTGACTGTGCAGGGGTAGACACCCGGCTCCTCAAAAGAGCCCAGATTCTCAAATTTGACTCGGGTTCAATTTCGATCGTTGAGTGCTGAAGAGTTTTGTTCCCAACTCTGCAACTGCTTGGGATCAGGGTTCTTGCTGAAGAGGCTCCATGAAAGCGGCAAAAGTTGAATAAAACTGGCAGGGTTTCCCGGGTGTCCAAGACTTATACAAGAGCAACAAAGGACACAAAGGCGTCAACCTTCCAGTGCATCTCCACAAAAGTTCCTGAAATAGCCACCACCGATACAGTATGCCGCAGCATACTGACGTACCTCACCTGACAATACAATACCTGACCTGAATGACCTGAATTAAGATTACGCTACATGCTTACAAAGAACGAAAAAAAAAAAAGCAGCGGCCGCAGTCCTTGGGCCAAAACTCCACCACCAACTTGGCCACCTGGAGGCCGCATCGTCAGGTGGAAGTTCAAAGGCATTCTGCTGAAATCGTGCACCCCTCATGGAGCCAATCTCAGCCCCCAAAAACATCAAACGGTAGGGACAATAAGGAAAAAAAAATTGTCTGTCTATGGCCTATTGCTCAAACCTACGATAGCTTCCGGATGTGGTCAACAACTTGCCGAAGTCCTTAAAAAGGGGAGAAAGCAAAGAGCAAACAGTAATTGATGGCCGCGGCCAGTCCCCGTCTTCTTGATCCACTGCACAAGAGCTTCTCCATCAAATCCAACAAAAAATCCCTATGGTTCCTTGGTTAATATAATATACTGTAATTGTGTATAATATTGTAAAATATAGTTTCTGGTGCAGATCACTCACTTCAAGGCCTGCTGTGGAAGTCCAATCGCCTTTGCCACTGCCGAGCTTCGACGATCTCCCTGGCAAAGCCAATCGAAACGATCTGCTCCAAGGTCCAATTTCTCCAATCCCAAACCTTCTGACAGGGAGCTCGACATGTCTTGCGATTCATTGTCTTGTAAGCCAAGTAAATAACAGGAACCACGACTAATAACTTTTTTTTTTGGCACGTCTTTTTCCATCTGTCGGCTCTCATGAGAACATTTGTCTCAGATCTTTGTTCCTTTGGAACACGCATCTGGCAGCCAAACGGGTTGTGATCTTGATGTCACCGTCGGTGGTGCGCGTTCTGGAGTGGCATCGGCTGCATTCCAACGAAGTGCCCTTGCGCATCATGGTGTGGGAGCTGTGCCCGGGCCATTCGTCAGGCGGCACAGGGCCCACATGGCATGGTTCGGCCATGAACTTGTTGAAGGCTTCTTCATTGGTTCTCGCTAAAATGTAGCTTTTGCATTCACTGCATCGAAGGTAAGCACGGTCCAACTTCAAGTGGTGAATGCCCGGCTGAGGTGCCTGTTGCGAGGCCACAAGGGCATGAATCATTTCCATTCTTGTTTGCCTCGGAGGTGTGGATCTTGGAGCTTTCTCACACGGCCGTTCGTTGGCATCCTTCAGCTCCTCCAGCATATTCTTGGTGTGATACCTGAGCTTGCAGTGGCGACACTGGATGCCACTTCGAAAGGCCTCCCAGGCATGACCCGCACTCGACTCCTTGACCAATAAGTCGGCCAGGATCATTTTCTTCTGGTGCAACAGAGGCACTTTGGTCTCCATGACCTTGTCCTTCTGGTGCAGGAAATGGTCTTTGTGGCGTAGCAAGATGCTCATACGCTCTCCTGCCTGCAAGAGGATTTCATGCGCATCATTGTCAACATGAGCTTGCATGTCCAGGATCTCCGTGGGCTCGAAGAGTTTGCCCGTCTTTGAAGCCAACTTCTGGGTGTCCTTCTGAGTAACCCTCCTCAATTCGTTCTGCTGGAGCTCCTTGGTGGAGAAAAGGAGGGGCCACACATGGTCGAAATCCTCAAACTCGAGCCCTGGGAAAAGATCAGGGAAGGTCTCGAAGGCGACAT
The DNA here is from genome assembly GCA_963970005.1 of Durusdinium trenchii. Classification (NCBI taxonomy): domain Eukaryota; class Dinophyceae; order Suessiales; family Symbiodiniaceae; genus Durusdinium; species Durusdinium trenchii. The sequence goes on along the minus strand of CAXAMN010027139.1, from coordinate 112,858 downwards.
GCGGCTTCCAGGTCTGCCAGGACTTGACATCATACAGAGCAACTGGTGTCTTCTCCACCACATGCAAAGCCATCTGCTTTAAGGCATAGAAGAGGGCTCTCCGTCGGGTGGCCGGCGCAGGGCAGATGCCAGTGATGGATGCGATTTGCTGTCTGGTTTTGGTGTGGTGAACGCAAACCGCAAAGGCGAATCTTCTGTGGCGTTTGTCACCACAGGTAGGTGCCACAGCAATGGAGCAAATGTGCCCTTTGTCATGCTTGAGAAATCCCAAGTCCTGCCAGAGGCCTGTGCCTTCGATGGTGGCAAGACCTTCTTCAGGCTCGTAAAAGAGGCTTTGCACAAAGCCCCGTTGCCACAATTCCGGATCCGTCCCAAAGTTGAGTCTGGAGATCCATTCCGCCGGCAAAGCCTTTGTCCGCCCCTTCCAGAAGGAGCACTCCCAAAGAAGGTGCACAAAGGTCAAGTCAACTCCGCACAAGGGACAGTGACCAGAAATGCCATGCAAAGTGCCTTGATGCAAAGCTCGTAGGCCTGTGGCAATCTCCTCACTGGTGCTTCGTTGGATGTGTTGACTGATCATCCAATCCAATGGTCTCTCCATGTCGTGGCAGCCTTCATAACGTGTCAATCTCAACAACCGCTGCCAACGAAATTCAGTCTGCATCTGGGAGTGAATCAATGGCCATGGATCCATCAAGGAAATGTAGCAATCAGGGATGCCACCATAGCCTGTTCGCTTCCATTTGTGGCCATTGGAGACATCAAATTCCAGATCCATCATGTAGGCTTGAAGTGCCTGGAGCGGGCCCGTCACCACCTGCCAACGATACTTGGCCTTCTGCAAGTTTAAGGCCAGATTCCAGCTAGACCAGAAAAGGTGCTGCTTGCTTTCATCAAATCCATGAAACACCTTCCAAACTGTATGCAGATGTTGCATGATGATGGAATCTCCTGGATCTGGCTGATCCTTGTGCATGTCGAAGACCACATCAACAGACCCTGAGCGTTGCAATCGTAAGCCTCTGGCGGCCAGGACACGGAGTTGCTGGCGTCTTTGTGGCGCCAGTCCATTTGCTTGGGCTCCCCAGGACATCACCGGATGGATCGCCCCTTTGTGAAGGTGATAGCGGATGCCAGTGCTGATGCGGAGGCGATGCATGATGCCCACTCTGCCCTTGCCCTTCAAGAATCTCTTGCGTATCTGGGTGACCCTCCTCTTGCGAGCAGCTGTGGAGTCCACTCCAAGGTCCCTCAGGACATCATAGTGTTCAGGATCTCCGTCACGAAGAAGGGCTTTCAAAGCTCGAGCTGCCTCTTTTGAACTTGTCAAGAACCCTGTCTTGTCCGTGTTCAACTTCAAACCAGCTAGCTCCATTTGGGTCTGAAGCGTTCGGAAGGCCCCCAAAGCTTCTCTTGCAGCAAAATCAGGATCTCGGCTATGGACGTCAAAACTAACATCATCAACCCAAGTCTGAAGCGCTGCTGCTGGATGCTCGGTGACCATAGTCTTGAGCGGCCGGAACAAGATGAGCTTAGAGATGGCCGGCGCCTGAGGGCGCCCTTGCAAAATGCCTCGATCATAGTGTTTGGGGTCACCGTTGATGCCTTCAGCTTGAAGCGTCCTGGGACCACGGTAAAGGTCAAGAGCCAGCTTCAGATGCAGAGGTGGATAGGCAAGTTCGCGGGCTGGTTCAATGATGGCGTCCAGGTCTACATGATCATAGAAGCACGTAAGGTCAGCCAAACAGGTGACAGTGTGAATGCCCTGGTGTTTGGCGATCTCTGCGCGCAGCATGCGTCCAATGGCAATGCTCAAGCAATCCTTGCCAGGTCTGGCCTGATCCCGTGGGAGGTTCTCATCCAGGGAAAGTTGCCACCGTTGGAGGTCCGCCTTTCGGTGAGGGCAATAGGCCGCTCCACCCTGTCGTTCTTGGGAATGAGGACGATGTTAGTCACCCGTAGTTGGATGGGTAACTCTGCTTCCCGCTCCATGTTAGTGAGCAAACCCGCCAGTTTGGCCACTGCAGGGTAGGGCAAGTGCCTCAGGAAGTCATAGGATATCCCATCAGGACCCGCGGCCTTGTTGGGGAGGCGCCGGAGCATTTGACCCAATAGATGAGATTGGATGGGTGGCAACTGTTGCGCTTGATCCTGAGCTGCCTGGTGCAAAAGGTCCCATTGTCGAAGTGGCCGTGGGTCAGCTCGGGGATGCCAAATGTCCTCCCATTGCTGCTGTCTTGCTGCTTGGCGCTGTTCTAAGGGAAGATGTTGATGAGGTCGTTGCCACGGAACATCCTTTTGTCGCAGGCAACGAAACAGCCCCCGTAGGCCTTTCTGGTGAGCTTTCTCCAGCCAAACTTTGTACTCCTCAGTGGTGGTGGCAAAGATGGCTTTGTGAGCTGTCTGCTCTTCCTCAGCTATGATGCGTCGGATCTCCAATGGTTCATTCTCAGGATGTTGTATCCAATGCGTCAGCAGCGCACGGAACAAATCTTGGCTCATGTGGTCGGAAGCATGTTGGTGAAGAGTGTCCAACATATTGAGAAGAGCTTGTGCCACCCTGGTGGGTTGGGACTGATGCACAATGTTGATCCGGATCTTCATTTTGTCCCAATAAGCCACTGACCCTTTCTTCCAGGTTTGGGACCTGGCGTGGTCCACCAAAGGTGCCTGGTAGATGGAGATCTTGGAGCCTCTGCCAGTGGTGGGATTGTGAAGTAGCTGAGTCAAGTACTTCTCCGTTTGTGTGGCCCACCGAGCGAAATCAGACCCAAGACCCGTGATAGCCTGTCCCATGATGTGAAAAGGGCCATCATCTTCCCAGAAACTGGTCCAAGCCGCTGGTAGAGCATGTGCGCGCCCAATGGGTGGAAATCTCTGCAACTGTTGAACCGGGATGGCGGCGTAGTCACAGTTGAAGGTCACCTCAAGGGCACAATGTGGCTTCCAAGGAACCTCCCAATTGGCAGCGAGAGTGAGGCTGTGCACCAGAGAAGTGGACACCAAGAGGTAATCGAGTTGTGCTCCTTGGAGAGTGGTGGGGCCCTTGGTGTCCATGATCTCAGCTCTGAATTTGCTTTGAATGACAGTGGCCGCCAGGGCTCCAGGGTCATTCTGCCAGTCCCCTTGCAGGATGAAGGGAGCGCCGATGTGACTCAAATAGTTGAGGAGAGAGCCCAAAATGTCCGCGTTGGAGGCAGATTGAAGAGTCTCCCCAGTCTTGAGGTACAGCTGGATGATGAAAATCATGCTATCGTGCCTCTGGAGTCCAACGGACATCCACCCATTCCCCTCTAAAGTGTAAGAGTGATCCAAGTGGGTGATGTGCCTGGAGCCGTGAAGTGTGAGGAAGCCACCTGTGTTGCCTCCCCGGCCAGTGTTGGTGGCAGCGACTCCATGGCTTTTCCAGCCCCTGGCATTGAAATACTGCTGCACTTCAGCCAACTTCTTGTCTCCTAAATGCGTCTCCTGGAGGAACAGCAGGTGGTCGCCTTTGGTCCAGATCCAATCTTGCACTCTCCCCCCAAAGGAGGTAACATTGGCGAAGATGAGATGAAGAGTCTCATAGTGATGTTTGGCCCTTTTGGCCTGGCTAGGCTGCAAGGCGTCGACCGTGTCCGGGACTAGTTCCTGCTGATCATGGATCAACCAGAGCTGCACCACTTCCTGTTCCTGTTGCGTAGTGATCTGCCCCAGAGGTTGTGGATATTGGTCATCATCGGCCAGCCAATACGCATTGTCCATTGCATGAATGGTGACATAGTGACCATTTTCGTGTCCACGCCCTTGATGAAGCACCAGGCTGACGATCCGGTAGGTGGCTTGGTGCACATGGATGCCATCATCCGAAAAAGGGATGTTGACGCTGGTGCCAAACTCCAGGGCTCTTTCATGCTTGGTCCATTGACCTTGAATGAGGGCGGATCGCTGGAGGTGCAAGATGAGTCCATCAGGGGTGCGATAGAGGTACTGACCTCCGTCTTCATTGGCCCATAAGTTGACCACCTCATCCAGCGAAATTGGTGTCTCCCCATTAGGGAACATCATGTTCAGGGGAATCTGTTCTCTGTCCTCCAACCGCCTATCGGCATGAACGTGGAAGAATTTGCCTCCATAGAAAGTGCTTTCGGAGAAACTCCACAAATGCCCTGCGAAGTCACCGATGTCGGCCTGGCGGCCTTCCTGGAAGTGCTGCAGGACATGATGCATCTGCGTGAGCTCTTGCAAATGTGATGGTTGATCCGCTGAGAGGAATTGACGAACCGCTTCATGAGTGCGGCCCCATGCGATCGATTGGCCCTCTGCATGCGCCCCGGCCCAACTCCAGCAACGGAAGACGGAGTTCCCGAAACACATGTTGCGCGGGTTTCGAAGGACGCTCGTCAGAGCCTGGGCCACCACATAAACATTGGTGGCAAGGTGAGGAACGTCACCTTGAACAGCTAGGATTTTGTGGAGCGTGTTCTCCATTCTGCGTAGATCAACCAGAAATTGTTGTCCTTTGACGATTGTCCAATGAGCCTCAAAATCCGACCTCGAAGCATCAAGGTCTTTCTTGCATACAGGGCTTGTTGCCCCGGAGTCAAAAAGGAGGACGAAGGATGCAGTGGTCCTCGTCCATGATGTTCATCAAAAGTGCAACCAGGCGAGCCTGTGGGGTCCCGTGAGCTGCAGAGTCCTTGGGGACCTGCACTGACGTAGAAGAGCTCGGTGCCCCTGAGCTCCCTGGTTGCAACCCCGTCTGAGTGGAAGGGAGAAGACCACCCCCCTCAGTTTGAAAGGATGAGGATCTCTCCAAGGTCCATAGCCCCCGTGACTTAACAGGACCTGGTTCGAGCCCCACGCTGCAAAAGTACCAACCGAGTTGGCTGTAACCCTGCAACTCACTTGATCAATGTCCCCAGGCTGAAAGGTTTCAGCAACCCCTGTCATATCAGAAGAGGAAAAGGAATCAAAAGCCGCTGTCGTGGCCCTGTTACCCGCACTGCTGGAGCTCCTCGGCTGTTTTGCGGTGCTTGCTGTCTTCATCTGACGCATCTGACGAAGGGCGTTTCAGCATCGTGGTGAGCTGCGCCTTCTGATCAGGCGTCAAACTGACGCCCAGGGCATTAATGAACCCCGCCACGGCATCCGGCACAGTGTCCTCCATGGCTTCGCCATCCTGAAGTTCAGTGACCGGTTTGGTGGTCTTCACCATTTCCATGTATGTCGCACTTGTGGAGTTCAGGGCCCCTTGTTCTGCTTCCAACTTACTTTGGATCCCTTTCATCTCCTCAAGCATGTCTCCATACGCTTTCTTGGCTGTGTCAAGTTTTTGCTGAAGAATCATCTTGCGGTGAGAAAGGTCCCGCAAGGCTGAGACTTGAGCTTTGAGCTTGAGTGCCATGTCTTTCTCGGTCTCTGGAGGTGGCTTGGTGATGCGCTCAACGAGTTCCTTGACCGCTGATGGCAACTGGGCCATGTTCTCCTTGAGCACGTGAGTCAGGTCATCTGGATCTGCACTTGGAGGTGTGGGCTTGATGCCCAAGTGCTCTAGTTGCTCCTGTAACTTGGAATCCAAGGTGGTCCAAGAGGATCGAAGCAGATCCGTTGTGGCCTTGTGCACTTGTGTGAGCTTGGATGGCCTGGTACTCCCCAAACCCGGTGGTGGTGTGACCGGCTTCTGTCGAGGAGCAAACCGGCTGCGGGACCTGGAAGGGGATCGTGGTTGAAAACCAGCCGCCGGTTTGGCCCAACTCTGGCCACATTTGCGACATGTGTAGCCTTCGCAGATCTTGTCCTCCCAAATCCAGTTGCCACAGCCATGGTGTTTGCAGACCTGATACTGTCGGGTCCAAGCATAGTACTTCATGAGGTAGAAAGGGCTGGGGCCACCCGTCACCTCGTCAGGGACCTGCTCGGAGAAGAAGCGTAGAACCCAAGCCGAAGTGCTTGAGCCACCTGTCCCTTGAGCCAAAATCTTGAGCCCACGAATAATAACGAATGTATATAATATATATATATATTACACGTCATTGCTGATTGAAACGCTTGCCAGATCTAAATCTAGAATCAGAAACACTCTGAAGATCCCACACAGGGTCAGACAAGTCACCATTCCCAATAGCAAACGAACAAAGATGAGCAGAGTGTTCGTTCTTCCATTCTCCCTCGTGGTCGTTTGCAGATTCGAAAGGCAACTGCGACACCCGTTGCCTTCTCCAAGGCACCATTTGTACCACTGCGGCTTGCACCCTTTCCGTCACCCTTGCCCTTGGAAGCATTCCCGGGTCTTCAGAACAGTACCAAAATACATTCTCACAAGGCAAAATATTGAGCACACTTCAAGTCCAGTTGTCCAAACATGCCGAAGGTTGTTTCCCATCAACGCGGTTTTGCAACTTCAGACTTGCTCCACGCGAAGCTGAGAGAGGTAAAGGTCTTCGCCTGACCCATTCAGAGACTTCTCCAGGGGCGCGACTTCTCTGTTCACAGCCTGTCCGTTGTGCACCACAACCTGCAAAGCGGTCTAGCTTCGTTGGACCGCGTTCTGACCGGGAATGTCTGCTGGCAAGCACATCTATCTTCCTCGAAATGAAGATGATGCAAGTAAAGAAGTGAGGGAAAGGAAGGGGGTCAGTGACACAGGCATCTTCAAGATCTGTCAACTCATACAAATCCTCCAACCAAAATTGCCGAGTCCAGTCAGACCCCACAGCAAACCCTCCCTCGTGTCCATTCGTGTCCCCTGTCCGGCCTGCTTGGGTGCTGTGTAGTAAGGCGATGAAACCTTCACATCCTTAACGGGCTGCAGTACTTGCAGCTTTGGGGGAGCGTCCAAGCGTCCAAGCGCAAGGGCTTGTGTTGGCCAGCTCCGTTCAATTCAAGCGCACTTTGGGGGATCATCCAGTCTCCTTCCTTTCTGGCCAGTGATAAGCGCATAGTCAATCACACTGTGCCATCGCTTCTTCCGGTCCGGTGCGTGCATGGTATGAGAATGCCTGTTTCCATGTGTGCCATCCCAAGTTTGGAAAGGACACCAATAACATCCAATAACACGAGCAGAGTCGCCCTTCCCACACTGCCATTCGAAGAACACACGTTGACTCCTTACGACGATATGTCACGAGACGTCAATCGCCGCGGCCAAGGTTCATAGACGATGTAATCCGGCGGCAGCGGCCGAGGCCCAGCACCCCGACTCTCCAACCAACTCCGTGCACGTTCCACCTGAGAGTAGAGGCGGGTCACGCACCGACCTCTTTTCCCCTTGAGAGTAAAGGCGGCACTTAGTTCAAACTGCCAAGCAACCAGCTCTATGTCAGAAGCTGAGCGAAAAGGAATATAGACATAGAGGCTAGAGCTGGTTCACTTGCTTCCAATACCCATTTACACCAATGGCTGAGCGGCATTTTACAAACAGAATTCCAACCAGTAGCAACCGTCCCATGACTACCCATCAAACATAAAGACTCAAGACCAAGGCAGACTGACCCGAAGCTTCAAGTACAGCCAGCCTGCATGTTTCGCAGAGGCAAAATGATGTCCTTCGCCGATGACCACTGCAAGCGCTTCAAAATGCAACAAAAGCATTTTAAAAAAAGTACTGGGTGTCATTTGTCATTGTTCTGCATTAGACAGTTGCTGAAATGTGGCCAAATGTACTGAGGCATGGTACATGTGACGACTCGACTGCCGGGTCCTTGGTGCCAGAGGCCTCCGCTTTCACCTGCATCTTGTAGTTCTCCAGCGGCAAAGGTGGACTTGATGTGCCAAAGAGCTCGTAGTAGTACTCCCCAGCCTGTGCCGGTCTTTTTTGGTGCACCATTTATTGGTGGCATTGCCAGCTTGCCTCAAACAGCTCTGCCTTCCCTACCACGGCAAAAATTATCAAAACTTGATGGTGTCATGACACCAAGTCTGTCGTAAATTGAACCAGTCGATCGTACGAGATGGATTGAGCGTCCATTCACGGTCCAACGGCTCAATGCCGAACCAAGCACCCTCAACAGCCCAGACCTTAGAGTCGAAGACTCCCAAGAGAGCAGTGAAGTGTGCTGGCGCCTAGCAGCGGTGCGAAAGGATTCGACCAGGCAAATCGGTGTTTGAGTATCTCCTAAGCCTCCTCTGCAATAAATTGTGGCCATAGCTGCTAGCCTGCTAGCTATCCACATTCCAAGACTCACGTGACTCATGTGACTCTTGTGCTTTGTGAAACTCTACAAAGCTCACTCAACAGGGAGAGCACTACTTTCCCGCTTTCCCGCGCTGGACAGGTCAGTCTAGCCCCGGTTCCAATCTTCCCATCGGCGAAACGCCACGCACCGTCCGACGCACCGTCCGACGCACCGTCCGACGATGTCCGACGCCAACCGGCCTCAAAGGGTAGGAAGGACACCGTGATCTTTCCAGTTCCACCCGCCTTGACCCGGCAGCGTGTGACGCCTCAGATAGGCTGACAGAGTGCAGATTCTGATTTCGATTCGGACCGGTTTCACGGTGTGACGACTGTCAGACTGATGGAGACGGGGGTATGGACAGAATCATAAGGTCATCATACCAAGCCAAGTTCCATCTTGAACACTCAATTTGCTGGGCCCGTTCTTTTGGTTAGCAAACTTGGCCAAGGGGCACTCACTACTTCAAGCCACATGTTGCATGAACATGTGCAAGTTGTGCATCAAGCTTTAATATGGGCAACATATAACAACCAACCGGCGAAATCCAATGGAATAATTGCTGCAATGGGATCCCTTGGCCTTTGCACCAAGGGGCTCAGGTAGAAGGCTTCCATGCCTTCGGAACGCTTCGAGGCCACCTGGAGAAGCAAGTAGAACAAGGAAACAGAAAGAACGTGTTGACATTGGTCATTAAACAATACTTCGTCCAACTACAGAGTTGCACGTTGCAAGACCAGAGCTGCACGTTGCAAGACCAAAGTCGCAAGGTTGAGAACAAGCTGTCAGACCACGACCACCAAGCCCTTGAAGCTCGATTCGCTGCATCAAGGGCAAGTGGTTCTACTTCTTGCGTGCCATAAGTACGGGGGTGAAAGAAAACGTGTGAAACTAAGCCCAGCCTCAAAGCAAACATGGAGGGTAGTAATCTCAAATTTTTGGAGGTTGATTGATTCCTCTGGTCCGCCCAATAGATATAGATATAAATATAAACACTTTATATATATATATATATGTATGTGAGTGTGTTTTGTTTTTTGTTTATTTTTCGTCCCAATCTCCCAACCAAGCTCCAAAAGGATCTGCAGAACTTTTTTCTCACAGGAGCTTGGAGTAGTGCATGGGTCTTCTGGCCCGGGTCGTTCACTTCACAGAAGGTTGGCAATGTTTCAAAACAGGGTGTGTCCAGAATATCTCACCCAAAGCCTGACCCACCCGACCTGGCCCCCTAGGGCCAGAGGCGCCTGGAAGGGGGCCCGGCGAGACCGGGCAAGAAGGACACCCACCAGATCCAGTCACGGGATCGCGGATGGGTAGTGAGTCATGAAAAGGCATCATAGATCCTGCTTCTTGGAGGACAGGTTGAGGAGGCTGAAGACAGTGCCTGTGTTGTCGCATCCCACAGGCAACCGAATCCGGCCTGCGTCCCCACTACACCACGCGCTTGCAAAAAAGGTGGGCATCCTTGCCCCGGCCCGGGCATTCTTCTTTCGCCACTCCTTGCCCGCAATGCTCAGCACATTGCTGGGGGTCCCTCGCATCACCCCCAGCAACGTGCTGAGCATCGAGGGCAAGGTGTGGTCTCCCCAGTAGAGCTGTGCGCGCGACAGCAAATGCGAGTTTCAAAAGCTTGCAGTGTAGCTCACACTGCCAATCACTTGAGCAAAAATGTCCCGGTGGGACATTTTGGTGTCTTTTGTGAACATAAAACTTGCACACGCAAGCTAAGTGCAAGTGTGAATACATCTACACCCTATAAAGCATGTTTGGAGGGGATTCACTTGTCGGTCAGATATATAATATCATGTAATATCCACTCGTGGACCAAAAGACTCTTCACCAGCCAACTTCAGCATTTCACAAAATGTTTGCTACTAGGAGCAAGAAGCTACTAGGGGCTCCTGCCCGTACTACTAGGAGCAAGGACGCCACTAGGAGCATGTACTCTTAAGAAGATGTTGGGCTGTACTTTGTATGTCTTTTTGCTGCCCTGCAGCAGTCTCTTGTGATGTGTGAGCTTTCATCGAGCTTGTGCAATTCGCCCAACACGCTACCGACCTTTCGGCCCCCCCCGACTGGGTGCTTCTCGGCATCGCAACAGGTGCTTTCTCGCAAGGCCACCGAAAACTCCGCATCCTCAAGTCGGCGACACGGACCGTCACGACACCGCCCGAACGAGGCCGATCAAACATACAGTTCTAGTACCGCCCAGCAGAAAATGGTCTAAGGCTCTTGCTACATAGCTGCATCGCGTTCAAAGCGTATGAATGTGTATCAATGTTCTCGGTCCTTTTTTTGAATCACGCGCGCCTAGAAAAAGAACACAGACCTGCAGTTGCATCCGTTGCTCATGGGCTCAGTGTCCTTACGGTCCTTTTTTTCCGGCTTTCCCAACCTGGCCTCGTTGAAAGGGTTCTCAAGCTCCACATCCACCTTGCTTTCAGGAAAACGCTATGACTCGAACGCCTCGTCAAATGAGTGGAACAAAAAAGTGACTGTTGCTATCTTACTATGCTTGTGCAACCCCCATTTCATCTTTCTATGGAGGCAAGCACCACCTTCACCAGGAGATTCTCTCAAATTCTCACCTACTGAGGCTGGGGCTGTGCCAACCTCATAGAGAACTGCCGAGACCTGGATGGTCTTTCTCGGTTTCCGCCCGGTGCACCGGCTCCTGACGATGCGTCGAAGACGTTGCGGTCAATGCTCTCGGTTTACATATTGCAGTGGTTTCAGAGTAGATGGCACTGGCACCCCAAAATGTCTTTTGGATGAGGATGCATAACATAAACCATTATAGACCACCTTTTGGGGGTTGTGCCATCTACTCTCAAACCACTGTATTTGGTACATGAAAAAACTAGCAAACGTGCCAAGTTGAAGGTGCCGTTGATGGCGCTTCTCGAGTTTGCAGACTCTCCCCATCAAGACTCGTTCTTCAACGATCTGGAGACTACGACATGAAATATACAACTGCGCGTTGACAAGTCTAACAAAATGATGGTCATCCTGAGCTTGAACACCATTGCAGCAGCATTGACATTGCCCTCTCGCCGTGAGGTAAAGATGATCTTCTCATCGACAATCCTGCAACTTGGGAATTGCCCTTGAAAACAAGCACTCAGTATGTAATGTGCGATTCACAGTCATTCTGCTATGTGCGTCAACCATCAACCCCTACTGCGTCTGCTTCACCTGTCCAGCTGACAAGTACTTGCACGTGGAAGAGTTTGCTTTTTTGTATCTCCTCGAGAACCGGCTGTGGAATTCCACGGGGAAGGACACCGTCTGCCTTGTCACAGGTGGCTCTGGGGAGAAACCGCCATCGTCTGCGAGTCTGCAGTCCTTCTCACTTAGATTCATTTAGAACAATCGCGGGCAAACAGCTTAAGGGCCAATCTATTGAATTGCAAAACTCCCCACAAGATGATACAACACACTCAACACAGTACCGCGCAAGGACCTCTTCCCATGCTGAATTAACACGTGGTGTTTCGCCTCGGCTCCAGCTTCACGATCTCGTCCTTGATGGCAAAGTCACTCCCGCTGTTGTGTCCGCTGCCAACCAGCTGGACCCCATAAGAAATGGCCTCTACAACAACATGCAGCGACAACGGATCCGCTTTAGAACGATAACAACAACAACAACAACAACAACTCCGACACCGTGCTAAACTCTCAAGACCGTTCAATCCAAATAACAATAACTTAACAGTCTCCTCATTCTTCATGACTCTTTCAGTGCTCGATGGCCTTCTTCGACGGATTCGTGAGCTCGATGTTCTTGGTCATATTCACCTCAACCGACCATGACCGATCCAGAGTTCGAGTTCGCCGAGTTGGTTCGGAGAGCTTCGGTCTCGCCTCGAAAGAACGAGCGCTGAGAGTGACACTCCGAGCATGGTGGAGAAGATGATGGTGGTCTTCGGCACATAATGCGGCAGATTCTGGAAGAGGAACATCACAAAAAGGAGCATATCCTGAAGGAATGATCTGCAAATCTGGTTACACACAAAGCACAGTGAAATGGTCAGTGCACAAAGCCATCAAACCAGTGGCTACACTAGTATGGCTCCTAACAAATAGCGCTTGCTTTAACATCGCAAGCAGGCAGGTCCTTCGCTTGCGGCGATGCAATGTCGGACACCTGCACAACAAAAAAAGGTGCCTGTGCAAGGATCTCTACTTCACGCCTTTAAGTAAGTGTGCGCCACTTCTTGGGGATGAAACTTAGGCTGCCAGCCTGGATAGGAAACTGAAGTCCAATCTCCGACAAAGCAGCAAGGATGTGCATCGCCTCGGCAGGTCTCAGATTTCGTCAGAATGGGCCTCCTCAACACGTGGGAATCGAGTGGGTTTCGCTGAATTCGTGTCCTTTCCCTGGTATCTACTGCGAGTCTTTGGTGGGTCCCCAGTTTTGACCCCAAAATCAGGCCAAAGGCACGTTCTCTTCGTGGTGATCCAGGTTGCTGCACTGCGGGCGCATATTTTGCACTGCCTGCGGCTGACCGCGCAGTGATGCGTCACACACTTGGTGAGAAGTGGTTTACAAAAAGGTCCTCCGGAATCTTCCCAGATTTATGTTCATCCAACATGGGACCAAGTCCCTCAAATCGTTGGAATGGGACAAGGATTCTCCCCATCGAAGGCTATCAAGTGGAAACCATATGAAATCCTAAGTATATATACACGGTGGATTCATGGCTTCCCAGGATGCACTTTGTCTCACCACCAGCCTGGCAGTGAGGCACATGGCTTTGGATCACCACAGCGAGGACAATGGAGTCCTCCAAGTCCGAGTCGAAGCAACAGACCTCCGTGGCACAGAGCAGGGCAGGTGATGGCCTCCATGCCTTCAACAGACCTCCATGCCGGCCATGGAAATTTATGCTGCACATATTTACATGTTGCACGTAATTAGAAAGGAAGATCTTCAAAAAAGAATCATAAATAGCCTGAATTTTGTCTTGCAGGAGTGTTCAACCACGCTTCTTCAAGCGCAATGTGCGATCTTCAGCTCAGCTAGGTCTACGCGGTTTGCCAAAAACAAAGAGTAAAGGGGATCAACAAATCATCAACATGGATGATCAACAGAGCTCACCCACGACAGTCCTCCCACCCAGCAACCTTGCGAGGGCTGTAGCGATCTCTGTTTGCACGCCTGCCAGGTCAACCAGGCTGGTCGAGTTCAACTTCTGAACAAGTCCTATGTATGTGGTCCCCAAGATGCACAAAGAAAATAGTGTGGAAACCGTAAATCGACAGTGAGGTGGAAATGTGTGAGATTCTCAAACGTGGACCGAAACAACTACCACATGTATTGATAAGGAAAGAACGCTGTTTAGCTGGAGCAATGCGGTTCATGGACATGTTTTCACGGTTTATGGATCAAGGGCCCTGTGATTCCTCTTTCTTTGGTGCCATTTGGTGCCTCTGTGATTCGTCTCACAGAATCTTAGGTACAAATGGCATGGCTGCCACCAAGAAGCGCGAAGTGAAAGTTCAGCCACCGCAGCAAAATGCATTCAGAAATACCTGTTCAGGTCGGGGCAAGAAATCGGTCAGTTCGAGCACAAGTGGTTCATGATTCCTCCATGAATGTCCCAAATCATCTGCAATCCAAACACAAAATCCCTTGGAGAAGCAAAAGTCAAAGATATCAGTGCGTCATGCCCAGGCACTGTAGACATTGGAATCGGCCAAGAACTTTTGGTCCAAGGCACCTACAGATCGATGAGGCGTTTGAGCAATGTTCAACCGTGAAGCAGCCAGGGAATCTTGGTCAAACATAAAAGCATAAATTAAGTTCGCAGGTACAGTGTATGTTCTGACATTTGATCAAAGTTGCAGCACAGCCAAGCACCCTTCAACCAACCAAGCAATCAGTAAGCAATCTAAACATCGCCAACAACATCGCTTGAAACCCGATCCCTTCCTATCCTGCGCCATTTGTGCCTTGCAATTCTGGGCTGTTCTTCTTCTCCACCTCCAAGTCCATGTCATCCACGCCAACCTTGCATCTGGACACGCCGAAAACATGCCCGTTTATAGCGGGTCTTGGAAAGCGTTGAAACAACATGGCTTTATCCGCAAAACAATCTGTCTGCCAAGGGAAAGTAAGAGTCCGGCAAAGTTTACCAAGTAATTCATACTTCTTGACACAACTATATATCCGATTTAGACCTCGTTGGTCGCTGGCGCCACATCTGAGCCGGCGAACGGGTGCGCCCACTGGTTGGTCCACTTCGGCCGACATCCCAGGCAATGTCTTGAAGGCCTCGGACACCATCCGACGCGTCCGACGTGTGGTCGGTCTTCCAAGGTGTTTCGGAGGTTGTAGAGGTGTTTCGGGTCGTCTCCCGTCCATCAACTTGTTGATTGGCCGTCAAAATCGCAGATTAATTTCAGATGTAATGAATCAAAATGAAACAGCATAGTAGCATGAAATATCATGTCAATATATTATATATATATATGTGTGTGTGAACATGTGCGAACTGCGTTCTTCTCAAAGGTCAAATGCCGGCGTGCCGGAGTGCGCCGCCGGAGGCTTCAGGGAGACCACGACCCGTGGCGAGACCGAGACCGAGACTGGTGTTTCGCAGGCTCTTTTGCTGCCATTCGTTGAATCTGAGTTTGCCCGAAGGGAATTGGCTTCGCCTGTGTCCAGGTGTGAAGCCTACGTGACACAAGTGGCGAGACGACGTGGCCTTCGCAGTGGAAGTGAATGCCTTTTGCGGACGTGTCGCGGGTTCGAGTCTGGCCTTATGACATTCGGGACTAGTAAGGCACTTGTTTCTACTAGCGTGGCACTTGTTTCTACTAGCGTGGCACTTGTTTCTACTAGCGTGGCACTTGTTTCTACGATGCCCTACGGAGACCTATGACATTTATGAATGGTCTTTTTCGATGCAGGCAGCTCTTGCTATGCTGCCTGACTGCTTCTGTGTGCTCATGCATGAGGAGGTATGTCAATGTGTGTGTGTTCTGCAAATTGTTAAGGCAACCTTTGGCAACTAAACATCCTTTGGATCACTTTGAATTCGGTGGTTTTGAGTCTTTTCAAATGAACCTGATGCTTCACCCGTGCGTTTCTCGCTTCAAAGCACCCGTGCGAAAGCCCCCCACCTTGTGTGTGACTCGGTTCAGCAGGAAGATCTTCACCGTCTGGAGCAGCGACGTCAACCACGCCTCACGGTGGACGTGCCGAGGCTCCGAGGTGCGCGCCGTGTTGGGAACGAACGCACGGTGACTCGGTGTCCTTCTCCACCTGACGGACTGGACCGAGGAGGCTTCTTTTGTAGATCCTTTGGAAGGGGCGTTTTCGGTGCCCAGAGAGCGTAGTCACTAGATTATGAAGAGGGTTGACCGTACAAATATCCTTGTGGACACCCTGGGTCGCAACAGCAAGCACAACTTCGAAGAATGTGCTTGACATTGCTTGACATCCTTCTACTGAAGAGCAGTCCCACTGCAGTAAAGCTTTTAAACGCTATGCCTTGGCCACCTTGGCCTGTCAACAGAGCCCCTGCTTGAAGAACTGGCACACTGATTTTGATACAGACTTCGTTCATTTTGTCTGGTGGACAGGTACCCACGTGGCCCACTGTTTCCTTCGCTCGAAACACTGAATCACTTCCACTCGGCACCTCCATGCTCTTCGGGAAGAAGATCTTGTCCACTTGCCTTCGAAGGTCCGCCATCAAACCGATTGGTTAACAGCGTCGTGGTCGTGGTCGCGACCCGGTGCCCATCGTACGCCTTCTGGTGATGCCCACATTGAGACTCTGCTGGTACTGCAGGTAGTACTCATGGGACAAGAAGTGCTCCGGACCTTAGGGACAGTAGCAAGTGCTGCTGACCAGTTTCTAAACTCGCTGCCGGAAGAAAACAAAAGAAGAGATGTGAAGAAGGAAGGTAAGGCACCCAATTTGGGGTAAGTAGCACAAGAACCTTTTGATATTGATGAGAACCAGTCACGCACACAACCCAGCATCCTGAGGTGCCCCGCGAACGGAGGAGAGCAATGCACCATGCTGCTTCAAGAAGTTCAGCAGCACCTGAAGCTCAGCTGCAGCTTCTCAACTGGGAACGCGAGGGTGGGCCGTGAAGACAGGTTGGGAGGTAACTGTAGCAAGCTCAAAGCCATAACTTGAAGCTAATGGTACCTAGATGGTTGCGGCATACCTCATGCTCAAGCAAACTTCTCTGGATAAGTTGTTCCCTAAAAATAAAGTGTTTAGGACCCATGTTCGTGGTTCTCCTTTTCAACACGAAAATCAGGCATATAGAAAATGAGCAATGAGTGATGGTGGTGTGATGGAACACTCACCAAGCCACGACTAAGCCTGACAGAGGTGGAAGGTTGCAGCCACAGGATCCACTAGGTGATAACATGTAGCGCAAATGGTCTCAAAAAACCGTTCAGGAATCCTCGGGGCATGTTTGTATATAATGTTTGCATATGTTTGTACATATTCATCTCTACAACTGCTTGGCAAAGTGCCTAAGGGTCCGTGAGGTATAGCTTTTTCTACCGTGAGGGTTTCTGATTATGCGATTCCAGAAGAAAGCGTGCAACAATTGCTTCTGTCTATAGAGTGCTGTCTTGGGGTCTGCATATACTTGGCCTTCCTTAGTTCCCGCAACAAAAGAATTGGCAACATACTGGACAACCTGGTTTTGTTGGCACATCTCCCACTCCAGCAATGAAGGTGAGGATGGAGACGGGCTGGCACCTCATATTGTTGCATCAGCTGCAGGATCTTCTGCATCTCTCGGCTCTTTTGTTTAGCACCTGAATCTTTTGCTTCCATGGTGCGTCCCTCAATGTGACCGCAAGCTTCATGCAGCAATGCATGCCATACATCTTCATGCATGTGCAGCAATGAAATCTGTCTTCCATGGGAGCTTTATAGTCTAGTCAAACAATCTAGTTCATAACCTCCCCACGCTCCCAGCGTTCCAAAAACGCAGGCATCTCCAGGCTGCAGCCTCTTCCAGGGCCCCAAATGTCCCTTGCAGCCCGTGCCTCTGTCGTTGCCACGGAAGGAGGAACCCGTGTTGTCCATGCGCTGTGGCGGTGGTGCTGCCGCCTTGTTTGGCACCTTGGAGAGTGCCACCGCGCCCATACGCACAGAACACGACAGGAGCGACACAAGCTCTTGAAGTGCAAAATGACGTACCAGTGACGTACCGGATGTCTGCACCGCTAGGCACACACTTTCCCAGGAACCAGGACGCTACTAGTGGCTCCTGGCCTTAACACCTTTTCGCAATGGGATTAGTGGGATTTCATGTCCGGCCCAGCGCCCCGGAGAGTCGTCTCGCCGGTGCCCCGCCGTAGTCCGTGGCAGTGTCACAGGGCCTCTGATGCCGGGCCGCCGCACAGACTTGCCGGACAAGAACCTAAGCAGCTGCGTGTCCGCATGCACCGAGATGGCATGCAGGAGGCATGTGGCATGTGGAACTTGGTAGCGCATACAAGATAACATGTCAAATGGATCCAGTGCCAAAACGTCTCGCCGCCCAGCGGATGCGCATGGAGTCATACAGTAGCGAGTCACACAGATACATCAAACCGGGATACCTAGGTTGACCTATTTGGGAGGTCAAGCTACATGTGTTGGGGTTCCAGGTTTTGACCCACAGCCACATTGCTCTCAGGGGGTTACTCAATCATCTCGTACAAATGGCGGCCGTTCGAATTCACCAGGTCCTGGCAGCTGCGCGACCAAGCGGGATTCCAAGCATGTCAATCAATGCAAGTACCTGTATTCCCAGTAAAGCCTGTCGAACACCACTTGGCCTCAAAAAGACGCGTCATGGTTCGATCGGATAAGTTCATGATAGATTGTTACACACATCCTGATTGTTACAATGCAATGAAAGCTGATTTGCATGGCAGTGCTGCGGTGTTCCTGCGGCGTTCATGAATGCAAATGATGGGTTCAAATGGCACATTCCACATCCTTTGCCATGAAGTACTTGACACCTTGAAAAGGCATCCGCCCAGCACGGTTACGCCCAGCCTGCGGAAAGTGATCCAACTGGTTCTTCAATATGTTGCCTTGGTCACGTCAGAGTGACTTCTCCCAAAACAAATCCAGAAATGTTGGGATTTGTCCACAAATGTATATATAATTATATAACTCATCAAGCTGGTCGCACTTCTTTTCTTCTGCATCCTTTGAAGGGTGCACACGCCCACATTGGGCAAAAGCGGCCCCGGGGCCGCATCAGAAGCGGCTCGGGTGGGCGGCTTTGCGGGAGAAGCTTGAGCGGCGAACAGGGCATTCTGAGTTAAAGGTCAACTCATCAAGCTGGTCGCACTTCTTTTCTTCTGCATCCTTTGAAGGGTGCACACGCCCACATTGGGCAAAAGCGGCCCCTCCATCTCCCGCCTCTTCCTTCTCGAGGTGTTGCCTTCCCATTTCTTGCTGCTCAAGGTCTCGAGCCGCCTTCTGATACAGGATGGGCCATGCTGACTCCGGGACAGCCGCCCTCTTCCAAATCTCCGCAAGCTCCAAGGCCCACGGAAACAAACCAGCTCCTTCCATGATGCCCTCCTTGATGGACTTTGGAAGCTGTGGCAGAAATTGGACTGCCCAAGCTTCCTGCACGTACACCTCCATCACTTTTGCATTGATCCAGCGCCCTCGGCGCCTTGTCATGTCTGGGTTGTCGGAGGTCATCAGGAGCCATGACGCTCCTCCTGCTCTCAGCGAGCCAAGGTCCAGGCCCTTC
This sequence comes from Durusdinium trenchii, assembly GCA_963970005.1. Classification (NCBI taxonomy): domain Eukaryota; class Dinophyceae; order Suessiales; family Symbiodiniaceae; genus Durusdinium; species Durusdinium trenchii. The sequence goes on along the minus strand of CAXAMN010027139.1, from coordinate 93,956 downwards.
TTCGTCCGGAGGTGGTCGAGGGAGTTCGCCTGGACAAGGCGTTGGAAACGGCTCCGGATCGTTGATCCCGAGGCCGGCCAGAGTCGTTGGTCAGGTCGCAGGTTCTCAAAAGCCGTGACGATGATCCTGACCAACTGAGGCTGATCCACTTTTGCCATCTGGCGGCGAGCACATCTGAACCGTGTCTTTGGTTCAGCTATTTGAAGGAGCACGTAGTCAATCGTGTAGTTGACATCAGACGGGAGGACCAGATCTCGTCTGAAGGCATTTACGGATTCTCCGATCCGCGTGATCCCGCCCCACGATAGGGCGATGATGCCGGCGACTCTGCACCAGCCCCAGCAGAGCGACGTTGTGAGGAACGAGAGCATCGCCTGCCATGGGAGCGCCAGGTGGTGTACTGGTGGTTCTTGGCGTAGCCAGCTATACGCCAAGTCCCAAGCCGGCTGGAGCAATCTCCGAACCCTTGGCCGTTTGGCCGACACTGCATTGACGGTCTCACTGTAGTGACCGTATGGTCGTCCCGCTCGATACAGCTCACGGCCGTACCTCTCCAGCAGGATGTTGAGGGCCTCAACGTCAGGAGCCCCTACCATGAGGATCTCGTCCAGCAGGATGCCCTGCGAGCGAAGCCATTCTTCGAAGGCTCCCATCAATTTGTCTCTCTGCCGCTGGGTCTGTCCCAGCACTGGCCTGCCATCAGGCAGTTCTAGCTGGTCTCTTGTCTCTTGTCGTGCTCGGTCGGCAGCATCTCTGGGCTGCAGCTTCAGTCCATGGCGAGGCGCGCCGGCTACAAGGCCTGGGTGTTCCAGGAACAAGATGGCCAAAAAGAGGGCCTGAAGCTTGGCTTGCCTGAAAAGGGTCAGGGAAGAGGAGCGCGGCCGGAAACGGCTACGGACATGGACAGGCACAGCTTTTCTCGGCAAGGCAGAGGTTAAGCCAAAGGCGGCAAGGCTGATGTAGGCCCCAAAAATTCCAACCAGGGCAGCAAAGGCCCCAAGAAGTCCAACCAGGGCAGGAAATCCAAAGGGAAGGACGGAAGCAAGGCAACGGATCAGCTGCACTCGAGAGCCTCCAGCAGTGGGGCCTTCTCCAGGATAGCCACGTGCGCTGTCAAACTCCTTCCGGCTGAAATCCGCCTTCTGGGTGCTGAACGGGTAGTGCTTGTAGTTGACGTGAGCAAACCTCCAGGAATCCTTACTTAGGCTCCACAGGGGCAGGTTTTGCAAAAGGAGAAGAACCAGGCGAACCCAGTTTGCCCCTGTTCGAGCCAAGTTTGAGACCTTTGAGAACTGTAAGAGTTCGGCGCACGTCGCCTCAGGAGGCAGGCAGCTCCTGCATGGAGGAGGGAACTCATTGTCTCTGGTAGGATGATCGGCTGGTAGTAGTCTGGTGGGCCCAAAATGGTAGGCCGGATACAAGGCTCCTGCAACGATGGTGGATCCTGCCCTCCTCAAGGCGGGTCGGAGGCCATCTGATGGTGATCTGCCTTTGACTAGGGCAGACATGCCCACGTTTGAATCCATGACAACGGGGAAGCGTGACTTTGGCCAAGAGACGGCCTGTTCTTTCATCAGTCTCTCAGCCGCAAGGACCTCTTGGATGTTTATGTGCTTAGGACTTCTCCAAGACCACACCTTGTCGACCTTCCACTTTGCCGACAGTAGAACATCATTGCAGAGCGGGCTCTCAAGACCTTTCAGCTTGGGCTCGACGAACTGGGTCCTTCGGATCTTCTTCGTGAGGGCCTTGTCGAAGGACTGGCCCAGGGCCGCGGCAAGCTCATCGGTGTAAACAGCTGAGGGCTTTGACCACTTGCCTGCAATCTGTATGCGCTTGCGCTGGCCATCACAGGTGCGGGTCAAGAGAGAGGTATCGAGGCTTGAGGTAAGGAAGACAAACTCCTTCTTGTGAATGGACCCGAACATGCACGAGGCGGTGACTGACTCTGAGGCGCCCCACGATGAACATAGGAATTCCCACTCCGGGAGCTTTCTCATCTTGCTTCTTCTTGGCTGCTCAAGCAGGCCAGGGATGTTGTACCTGACCGCCATCATCATCAATGATAAGGCCCGCAATGCGATGGTTGTACCTTGCAAGGTCTTTGGATCAAGTGGGTCATATCCTCTAGGCCTGTCATAGCCTCTTGAGGCAGGATGCTGTGCCGGGCTGAAGGTGGTGCAAGGAGGTGCTATCATAAAGGAGTCCAACTTTCCCGACTCAATCAGGTGGAAGAGCCAGGCGATGACTCGGAGGGCTCCACAGTCAAAATGCCGAGACCTATCTAGGTCAATGACTGGCCCGACAACCCAACCATATTTCTCGACTGCTGCTGCAACCTTGCCGGCTCCCCCGCAGATGTCCAGGAAGTGGAACCTGAAGGCAACTGGTCTCTCGGGGTCGACGTCATCTTGGTTCCCCTGAGTCTCATCAAGACCCTCTTCATACATCTCATCAATGTTCTTGAGGATGGCCTCGGACCTAGACAGCATTCGTGCATAGCTTGCCTTCTTCCTCCCAGACCGGCAAAGAGCTCGAGACAAAGCTTCACTCACGGGTGCCGAGACGACTGCCCCCTTTCCGTCAGAAGAGTCTGTAGCATAGCATCGAGGCTGTAGGGGAGCAGAAACATCGGAAGCCATCAGTGGGCAGAGCACTGCCAACAGGGTGAGCTCCTCTGCAACTGATCTTGGCAGTTTCACTGTCTTTGGCCTCTCCTGGTCAACCTCTGACATCTGGATCTTATAGGCTTTTTGAAGGATCGACATGAAAGGTCTTCGGTACATCGCAGCGGAGACCCATCCACCAATCAGGCAAGCATGCAGCGCATCGGAAGTTGTGTCCTTTGCTGCGAGCTCCAAAGAGATGTAGGCCAAGGCGAGGCGCTTTCGGACAGGAGCCGCGACCAGCACTAGCCCCAGAGACCTGGTCAGTGATGACGAGTCAACCTCGGCCCCAATGATCTTGCCTTTCTCTTCGTCGACTAGGTCCTTGAGAGGAGATCCTTCAAGGCCCGCGTCGGCATAGGCTTTCTTGCCAGGAGGATTTGTGAGACCCCCTGAGGTGCCTGAGCAGTGTCAATCCACTCAGACCTTTCATCAGGCCATCTTCCATTTGCAGCATCCTCGACAGAGATGGAAAAGAAATCATCGATGACGAGGCCAGAAGCAACCTTTTGGCCAAGGTAAGGGTGGCCGGATCTAAGCTCTTCTTCTTCCTGAAGCAGGCCTTTGGAGATGAGGTAGTTTCGATGGCTTTCGGTGGCAATCTCTACTCCAAGATGGTCTCCTTGAGGTATGCTAGCAAAGCATGCCTGGAAGGCGGGGGGCATCTTGTGGGCAGGTTTCTTCCTCTTGGGCCGCTCCCCCAAATAGTCACCCTCCTTGAGTCTGTCGTACGCTCTTTGACCTCTATTTGAGAGGCACCACCTCTCGAAAGCCTTCGTTCCCTTGACGTCTTCGAGGGAGATGAAAGGGTAGAGGCCATTTGTCTCTGCTCTGCTCTTTGTCACCATAAGCTGGTGGTAGAAGTCTTTTCGATCCGTGACATTCAGCGATAGCCGTTGGGATGGGAGCCGAACCTCAAGGTCAAGGAGGCACTGGGCCGACGGCAGGCAAGAAGAGACACCAGGAAGTCGGGCTTCAACATAGTTCCTGGACCGTCTGTCGCCAATCATCCTGTCCGTTGTCTCATTCTTGAAGGCGTTGAAGAACCTCATACTGGTGGACACATCAACATCTTGATCAGCAGGCCTGATCAGCAGGAGACCGTTGATGTCCCAGATCCTAGCCAGTTGGGAGATGGCGGTACGATCTTCTTTGGTAAGATTTGGAGCATTGCCAGTCCTCTGGTCCTCGGCCCAGCGAATGCTGTAAGGTTCGACATATGCCATCCATAGTTGATCTGAAAGATAAGGGGACGGATCCCACTGAGCATGGCCGTAGAGCTTGAGGCGGTCAGGCTGAAGGTCTCTGTAGGGGCGGAGTTCATCGGCCCTGTCCAGGTTCCGAGCAACATCAAGGCCTTCTTTCAAACCACCATGGGCTCCAGGGAAAGTCCGGGAATAGGAATCTCCACCAACGCCCTCCCAGGTAGCAAGGTCTGAGAGGTCAGCCAGAAGGGAGATCAGTGAGGTAATTCTACGGCCGCTTGAAGGAACTTCAAATGTCTCTCCAGAGCTACCGAAAGCCTTGAGCATCCTCCGGATGTGGTCAATAGCCGATTGCTGAGGCCTGCTTGGTTTCCGTGCCAACGAAGAGGCTGGGACAAATTTAAAGTCTGCGTGCCAGTAGTTCAGGGCCATCACACAAATGTGAAGAGCCTGGTCAAAAGCAACCCTCTTCCTCTGTCGGGAGCCATGCTTGCCTCCTCCAAAGACTCCAAGCTTCGGGACCGGCAACGGGAACAAGGCTTTTGAAGAACTGCATGGGTGCAGTCTTGTGATGCAGAAGGTAGTCCGCAAGAACGTCGCAAAGGAGGTTCTGGACCTCAAAACTGTCGAGCAGAGGGATGAAGCCCAACTATCAAATGAGTAGGTCTGGAGCCTGTCCCAAAGAGCCTCAAGTGGTTCCTCATTTGGGACTAGCCCTATCTTCTTCACCTCTCTCGAGGGTGTCGGAAGCTCAGTACTCCCAGCTTTCCCGCTCCCTTGACTGTAGCAGGCACTATGTCCGGAGAGCCCCCCGACCGCAGGCAACGGTCCAGGCAGAGCCTGGCCGTTCTGAGGTAGAAGAGCGCAGCAAAGGGGCTCTCCAGACGGACCTGAGGGAGCTGGGCTCTGAGAGGAGCTAGTAGGAAGCTTTTCCCGGCAGGTCACCTTTCGGGACCCGGAACAAGGGCTTTGAGCCTCCTTCAGTTGGCTGTCATGCGTGCCTTTGCCCTGAAGGCGGGGTCCATCATCGCCGGAAAGGATAACTTGTTCGTCATCAACCTTCACTGGCTGGATGTGTCTCCTCCCTGCTTGGGCTTCTTGGGATAGCGAGCGGGCTTCTTCTTGGGGCCCGCCTGGTCGTCTTGTTCCTTTCCAGGCAGGTTCTTCTTTCCTGGCAGGGCTTCTTGTCTCCTGGAATTTATCAGGTCGACCTCCTTGACATAGGACAACGCCGTGGTGGCCCATTCTGGCGGACACAGAGGAGCAAAAGCTCGGAGCCTGGGATTCGTCGTGATGGGCCTTGCTTGGAAGACACCCGGAGGAGGATCCTCCTGCAGTGACAAGATCCACCCTACTTCCCACTTTCCAGAGTCCTGAGCCACCTGCTCCAAAGTCACCATGGTCAGTGCTAGCAGTTCTTGGGCACCGGCTGCATCTTCGTTCAGGAATGCGTCCGCCATCTGGCTGAGCAGCCACATAGTGAGGCCCAGGTCTCTTTGGCCAGAGTAGCCACCGCTTCTTTCCATGTACTTCGAGAAGAGGGCACGTCCTCCAAGAGCAGAGATCTCCTGAGGGACGGGCTCTGATGGCCTGAGGCGCCGGATGCCACCTTGAGGAAAAAGTTCCCTCGCCTCTCTGCCAGGTCCCTGAGCAGCTTGTCCCGCTTCAGCGAACCCTTCAAACTGAGGGCTGAACTCGTTCCTGTCGAGCCAAACTCCATGCCATCCTGACCTGCCAAGTGAGCCACAAGAGTCGTCAAAGCCTGGGACTGCTGGAACAGTGCCGCTGAGAGCGCCTCTGGTTGCGGAAGAACTGGGACGCTCTGTTCTCCTCCAGGGTAGTCTGGATCTGAGGGCAGGGCGAGAGGTTCGTCCACGTTCGTGAACTCCACGGTCTTCCGGGGCGCTGGGCTTGCATCGGCCAGTGGTCTGGACCTTGGCGGGCTGCCCACTCTGGAAACAAATTTCAGAGCGGATGGTCTGGGCGATCCTTTCCCCACCAGAGGGAAGTCCTGCTTGTGGGCCGGAGGCTCCTTGGATGATGCTTGAGGTGCAGAACTCATCAGGCGTTCCACCCTGTCTTGGCGCTGAGTCATAGCCTCGAGCTGGGAGGACATAGCAGGGAGCACCTTGGAGATCTCTGCTAACTGCTCGGCTAGCGTTGCCGTAGTAACCCTCTTGGGAGTGGAAGCCCCACCAGGGGAGGCCTTCGCCTTGGGCTGCCTCGAGGAGGTCTTTGGTGCCGGGGTCACAGGCAGGGGGGGAAAATGTGTCTCTTCTGCCGAATAGAATTGGGTCCTTCCCTCTGTACCCCCTTCCACATAGGCGTAAGCCGCAAGAAGTAGGGAATTGGACTCTGGCAAGATTTCCATATGTGGTGGCGAGAAACAACGGATGCCGGGTCCTTCTGTGACTGGGTCGAAGCCTCGAATGCTCTCCAAGATGTTCTTGTGGAAATCTATCAAAACAACTGGAATCTCTTCTGTGTGGGGTGTCTCTGTCCCGTCCAACTCCTCGAAGACAGCAGGCAATGTCACCCTCGTCGACGGGCCTACAAGGTCGTCCATCGCTGCAAAAGCTCCAGCCTGGAGAACCTCCGGAGAAAAAGCTCCCTCTGGTACTGCAATCAGAACCCCCGACTGCCGGCTCAAAACTGGGATTGCAAAACTCTCCGTCCACTCCCCATCCCATGCAGTGAGGTCCAAGCCCATCACATAGGTCTGGAGGACTCCTTGGTCCAAAAACTGAATCGGGCCACCTGTCGCCATCTCTACTGCTCGGCCTCAGGAAAACTAATTCCAGCGGCAAGGCAGTAGACCCTGGCCTCAGCTTGGCTTGGGAACGAATGGCTGACGGAGTTCTCGAAACGTGGCAGGAGCTTGAAGTACTCTGCCGCTGAAGAGACCCTGGTCGGTCGCTGAACACCTGGGCCCTTGAGGATGATGTAGGTGGTGGCCTGCAGTGCAATCTTGGGGGTAGGTCGAGGCTTTGGGATCTTTCCCTCCAATGTGGCCTTGGCCCAACAACCAGCAATCCAGGCTCGAGTAGCTCGGGACTTGACGTCCTCAATGGTGCCACCAAGACGGCCACAAAGATCCACACAGTGATCAGGCAAAGGGGGGATGCTCTTCTCGACGTCGTGGTAGCTCGAGAAGTTGGTGCCGGAGGCACCGGTGCGCTGATCTCTTTCCGCCTCTAAAGCCTCAGTGACCAGGTCCCAATCAATGGTGTCGGTGGAGACCTCAGTGACCCTGTCAGATCCAGCGGCTGGCCCCCTCTCTGCTGCGGCAGCTGCCCTCTCAAGATTGTCAGCTAGGCCCCGAAGAGCGCGAGCGGATGCTTGTACAGCCTCAATCAAGATGTGGAGAGCGGCCTGAGCGCTCATGCAAATACGCCGAGAGGCGCAATGAAGGGGTCGGAACCCGATCGAAGCGCTGCCCAAAAGCAGCAGGTGGAGATCCCGGAGGCCCTGAGTGCAGGTGGAGCCAGAGGACAAGGAGAGCCGCGGCCAGGAAGCCGAGGCAGAAGCCTGTCACGAGGAAGCAAGCCAGGTAAAGGCTGGAGGCCGAGCAGTGCGCAGGGCAAGCCAAGCCGAACCAGGAAGACGCGCTCCCAAAACTCAGGAGTCGGAGGAGTTCCCCGACCCACGGCTGCATGAAGCTTGAGCGGCGAACAGGGCATTCTGAGTTAAAGGTCAATGATTTATATATATAACTGTGTATAATATATACATATCATGTATATATAAATAAATATATATATATATGTTGTGTCCAATTGCTAGTAGTCTTCAAGCAAGTAGTGATAGTGCAAGATACTCTACTGGCGGCGTTTAACCTGTGACGAGACGCTGTTCAGCCAACGCACCAAGAAGTCTGCTTGGGTCATGTCCTCAAAAGCGATTACAGGGCCAAGTCTTGATGGTCTTTGTCATCCTTCTGTAGGCGAGAACCATAAGAAGCCATCTAGCTGATACTCCTGGCCCTTTATATAAATGTCTTAAAATGTCTCAAACGTCGATCCACTCGTCCAAACGCCCCTCCTGATTGCCATAGCCTGCCATCGAGTTGTGAGATACACTGCCCGTCTTGATGGAAGGCGCTGCACCCTGCTCGTTCCCAGAGTTGTCCTGGAAGGAGATGAACGTTGCGAGCGCGAGAGACCCTTCGCTGCTCCACCGGCTGCAGCACGGGTATGCCGGTAAGCCAAAAACCTTCTCCCCTACTCCCAGGCAGTCTGTGCAACATGTGCAACCATCTAATTTGCTGTCCAACACTTTCCATTGCATAACCAGGTCCGGTGAATTCGATGCTGTGCTCCACCGGCCCACCGGAATCATGGTGATGTGGCAAGAAATCATGGCCTTCTGTTTTGGCAGACCGTCACCAACGCGTCAGTCTGTCCTCCTTTTCTTGAAGCATGACCTGATGGCACTTCAACTTCTGTCCACGTGCAAACAGAGCATGTATGTACATTAGTACATTCATCTACAAGTAAGTAGATACACTTAGTGACTTAGTGTCTGCATATTCCAGTGCACAAGTGGTCAAATCCGAGCTGAGGCTATAGCAGGTTCACCCTCTAGCGTATAGAAATCCGTGTTGTTGTGCAAGTAGTGATGGCCTGCCGGGTGCTGTTCGCAGGTCCCTGGCGCACGTTCTTCTCTTCAGTCTTCTAGATTCCAACAATTCACTTCGGGAGCTTCACACGTCTCCGATGCTTCCGGCGTGTCGGAAGACGTGTGGAGGCCAACACCGCCAACTTCCGTGGCAAACATGTTTCCTCCTCCACCATGCACCTCATTCCAAGAAACTGTCTCAGGCTGTGGCAGGTAAGGATGCAATTCTCCGTGGTTCCAGAGACGGGAAGAACATATGAACCTGCATGTGTTCCAGAACGCAGCTCTGATAGAAAAAGGATCCTGAAGCATGTGCGAAGCTTCTCTCATATGAAGAACTTGGAAAAGAGTCTTGCAACAAGAACATTGTTGCGCATGTGAAGCTGAAACGTTCAATTTGCATCTGCCTGACTCATTGTCCAGGAATTCGATCCTGAAATCTTGCAGAGTGAGAAGATTTGGAAACTTGGACTTGCCTAGTATGTCTGTGTTTGTTCGTGTGAAATCACCTGGTTGGAGCATGTTAGATACTCTTCAAAGGTGCCCAATTGCTATCACCAAGAATCTTCGCACAGAAGGAGATCGGCTTGTTTGATTGGAAGAAAATCTCCACCTTGGCTGAGAGGAGGATTCCACAGCACAACAGGAGAAAAAAGGCAAGTCAAATCCAAAACTACAGGGATCCAGAGAGTACTATCTGCTTCTGACATGATCATATGTTGCCCCGACCATCAGACTCGGTCGCCTAAGAAATGACGATGACCTTTTTGAAACTTAATTGTTCTTTATTGTTTCTAATAGCTTCTTGCTCCTAGTAGTAAGGCCAGGAGCCCCTAGTAGAGATGCCCTTGTTACTAGTAGCTTCTTGTTCTTGCCCAAGTGACAGGAATTTTCGGCTTGGTGATGCCGATCTGCTGTCCCTGCCGCTCGCTTGCAGTTGGAATGCACGTCTGGGCCACTGCATGCCCCCCGCGTTATCGGTGCGGAACCGATTCTACTGGAAGGCCGGGTGGGGTGCTTCATTCATCAAGTGATTGCTCAATCCGCGTGGACACTCGCGTGGACCGGTGGTGCGGCCGGGGCCAGATGCGGCGAGCAATATGGGCCTCCGGGAAATTGATGGTCAGCGGAATGCGGATCTGATCATTTGGCAACCTGCAGAAGGAGGATACTCCTCTTGACATTCATCAAACGGCCTTGATCAGTGATCAGTCTTTTCATTTGAAGGAGATGCCCGGCATGGACTAGAATCTCTACACATCGACGGACAGTGCAAACTGATTCCATGTTCAGGCCAGGCCCCTACGAAATTCGTCCAACCCCAAGCTCAAAGCTATGAGGCTGCGTGCCTGTACTGCACGTCCAAGCTCTCGTAGCCCTCATTGACGATGTAAAACAAGCACCTCTCAGCCGAGGAGCTTCGGCGGAGCGGCGCCGACGGAAGAAATGCAGCGCACTCCGACGGGACAAACAGCACGGCCCAGAACCGATCCCGTCGTGCCTCGAGCGGATTCCCAGGGGAACGATCCTGATGCGGTGGGTCAGATGAAGCAGGGTTTCTGGTGCATACCAGGTTACTGTACCATTTTCACCTGTGCCTCAACCAAATCTTGCTCAAGGTTTGGTGATCTGGGCAGATTTGTTGGTTTGAAAAGGAATTGCTGCTGCTAAGTGTGCCAGAGGGGATGCGCTTAACTGTTTAACTCCCTCTGGCATGCAACTGACCATCTTCTAATCAATATCATCTGGATGCCCGCAGCTCAATGAGACAGGTCGTCAGTGGCGTGGCTCCACGTCGAAAGTGTTTTAACAAGCGCAATGGGTTTCGAGTACAGTAATTGAGTGAGCTCTGGCAATATCCTGCATGACAGTCTTAGACCAGGAACAAGAAAGCTGCTGCATAGATCTGTATAGTAGGCATATATATATGTATATAACTCATACAACCACTAGTCACTAGACTAGCACATATGCCCTGCTACTAGCCTGGCAACAAAATCCTGGGTTGTGTGGATTTCTTTGGGGTCTTGTTCGAACTCTAGATTTCTCAAACCTTCAGCTGGGGCGCGGCAGCACGATCTCGCGCCGGTCGAAGGTGAGCTTCGGCACCGTGCCCTGACCCTTCATCCGCAGGGCCAAGTACGGCTTACCTGGCCGGTTACGTCGGCCCGCAAGCGTCGCCCCGCTCCGTTCAGTCTGAGCCGAATCGATGTCGAGTGGAAACAAATCAGTACTCTGGAGCGCGATACGATGCCAACAATGCCAACAAATCTAGCTTCCTTAAGAAGCGCCCGTTTGCATCTGTCGACCAATAAAGCCGAAGATGTGTGCCTTCCGGAGCTCAGGCCATCAGCGTGTACTACAGAGGCATGCCCTACTTTTGCCGATCACTCGACTCTAAGTCCTACTTTCTGCCTTCAGTAGGCTTGCTCCCGACTCAAGCCAAAGCCAAATGATCCAAGGAACTCTCGTCCGCATTCAGGGCCAAGCTAGGATCAAGACTCTTGCCTGGCTCCAGTACACTCGAGATACGATGCGGTAAGCATATGGCAGCATATAGCCGGAGAGAAACGCGCGGCAGCCGTACCATCAGCATACGTTCGACCCCACACAACCCCATCTTGGGAAGTCGCACGCATTCCTACCTAGTGAAGATCTACAAGAGGCTTGACCTTTCACAACGCCTGCGTCCACCGCTGTACTCCTGGGCGGAGAGATGTACACATTCACATTGGCCTGGCCGCTTCCGACGGATCGAAAGACATGAGTCATATGGCAACTGGATGTGGCTCCCCGCACAAAGGAGACCGACCCGGTTGACCTGACGTGTTTCGGACCGACCGTCGCGCTCCAAAACGCGCTCCAGTCGACCGCTCCCCGCTCCGTTCCCCTCGCGCATGGACGGTTGACGCTCTCAGCAGTGAGCAACTCATCCATCCCCCCATCACCGGTCACCGGACCACCAGCACGGGCAGCTCGCCGGGCCTTGTACTCAATGGGCTCGCTGGGCAAGAAAGCCGCTCGCACTAAACAATCCTGCCCAAGATGATCTGGAAATATCTGGAAAGTGTTTTTCTTCCGGCATTCTGGTTGCCTCCAGACTTGTCTACCAAGCATTATATGCTGGTATGATCTTGTGTGTAGGAATCCGAAGTTTTCCTGGCTCTTCTCGAGAGGCTGAGAAAGAGGGGCAAAGGCCTTGCCGCTCTTGCTATGTGCTCTTGCTGAGTATTCCTGTTCCCACGAAACAAAGATTGATTGACCTGAAAGCCCCCCGAAGCTGCAGGAAACAGCCCGCGTGTTGGGCGGAGAACAGCCCGCAGCAGCGTCACGCTGCTTTGGAGAACGGCTAGTTACCCAACGCAGTTCTCAGGGCCTGGTAGTGAGCACAACGGTCTTTGCGTATGGGCGTGAGCAAAAAAAGATACGTGTTGAAGATGAGGATTCGTGTGGTTTCTGGCATCTACTGACTCCCAGATCTCCTCCTAACCAAGATCTGCTATGTCGGAGGCCTCTAAAGTACTGAACCCGCGTCTTCCGTGCCCGGACAGCCCCCACCTGTGCAGGATGCAAGATTCCCGACTGTGGATCCACGGTGAAGACCTTAGAGGTCAATTCAAGACAACTGGAACACCAGGAACACTCTGCGGGAAGCCCGTTTCTGAGGGTCAAAACAGTGGGGGGAGGGATTGACAGTCTCGGAAGGTCTCATGGAGATTGAAGCCACATAGACCATAGGTCACTGATTGTCACTGTATCCTGTATCATACTGTATCACTGTATGGACACGGGGCGACGGGACAATTCACAAAACGCCTGTAACGAGCGCTGCTTAACATGTGTCGCAAATCTGCAGGGTGGCAGCAGCTTCCACCAGCTTCTCTAAATCTCTGTGATGGTTGCGCCAGCTGCAACTGGCATCAACAAAGAAACGCAGAAGGGCGGAACCAACAGTTCTGCACCTGGCAGAACCAAACGCCACCGACCTCTCGACCTCCGCGCTTTCGTCGATGTCGAGGTCTCAGGAGCCGGCCCCTTTGAACTTTCCCAGAGAGTCTGTCTGAATCTTCCACTCGATGGGGTAGTCATCTGTCGTGAGGATTCGTGAGGATTCGTGAGGCACGTCGGAAAGCGGTGCCCCTTTCATACCCTGGTCCTACTCTCTTTTGTGAAAGTTGTCCTCAGAGCCTCAAGAGGCACGGAGTGGGAATTTCTCAAAAGAGTCGATGAGTCATCATCGAAGCCAACACGGAAAACCACAACTTGATAGTCCACAGTGTAGACTCACCCTGAAGCACTGTCAAGTCAAGTCACCCTGAAGCACCGGGCCTATGATGCCCTGTGCGGAGAAAACATATATGTAACAAGGACGCTACTAGGTGGAGGCCATCGCTATTAGGTTGGAGTAGTAACAAGGACGCTACTAGGGTTGAAAGGTTCTGGATAAACATCATCTCATTCCTTTCAACCGCCACCCGCCGCACCGGCGTTGTGAAGCGCCAGTTCCATGACCGAGGCCACAGATTGGATGCCAGTGGCCACTACCTGAGGATCAGTGAAACATGTTCAACTCCATGGAGTCACGCAGTCACGCGTGAATCTCAGCATCAGAACTCTTAAAACAAAATGTGTCTTGTTTTCGAAAGGCTTCTTGGAAAATCCAGCCCTGCTAAATCAAGCAGTTGAACGCCATTTTGTCCGAGCGGTTATTTCTCATTATTCGAGCTCTTCAGGTATGTCTCATAGAGCCATCTCTTGTGGGGCGTTCTCCCGCGCATGTCCCCGAAGAAGGCGCGAGGAAAGCTGAGGTAGCCGAGCAAAAGGAACACTCCATCTGTGACTACACCCAAGCGAACTACCAAAGGCAACCCGAAGGAAGTCCCGTATAGTATGCACATCATGCTAAAAAGAAGCTGAATGATGTTGAGCATCAGCATAATCCATGCTCGCACATGATACAGACTGTCAAACGCTAACATGAGGAAGAATCCACGCAGTTGGCTCAAGGCAGTTGGTCTTGTTGCCAGAAAGTAGGTCACTCCAAATGAGATGGCTTGTTCCATGGGATTCATGCTCTCCCATGTCATTCCAGCATTGAGCAGAAGATTCAAGAGCCAGCTCGCCACCACCAGCCTATCTCCCCAGATTCGGTAGATCATGTTGAGGTACATGTAGTTGGTACCAAGCTTCTGACATGAGCGCCGGTATCGTGCCGCTGCGTCTGGCGTAGCATATGGCCCACAAATGCGACATCTGAGCGCATTGACCGGGCCGGTCATCCACTCGGTCACCAGGCCCTGCTTTTGAGCCTCCTTGTGTGTCAATTCTTAGCCTAACACCTGAGAAACCCGCAAAAGATGCATTCCCGCCCAGTGAACATGCAACTTATCGGGTTCAGATGCCTGAATATAGTGTGTCACCCTCTGTCGATGCATATATGCTGGGAACTGCTCGCGGATCCCTTGGGCAAATTGCTGGTCGCAGATCATTCTGTGGACAAACATGGCATTCACTTCTGCGACACATCCAAAGGCACCAGTGTAGGGGCGCGTGGTACCAAGGAAATAAAGATTTGGTTGGCGTGTGTTCCAAATTCCAAATAAATGATCGGTATAGGAATAGTGAGGGCAAAAGGGCATCTCCAGAGTCTTGTGTCTTGCCTCTTGGCAGTGAAAGACTTCATCAAACTCAACTTCATCCGTCCCAAGTCGGTACTTCTTTCCTGAGACATGTTGAACTTCCTCCCGATGGTACAAGGACACGAGTCCTTGTTGTATGAAAAAGTAAATGTCATTCAAGAAAACACCATTTTGTATCATTTGCTTTTGAAACCGCTCATCATTGTAGAAGCGGACATACTCATCCACTGGCCATTGCTTCACCAAATAACCCAAGCCACCCGGTACGTCAGTCTTGCCATCCATCACAAGGCCACTTGCCTTGTGTTGGAATTCGGTGTCAAACTTCCGCAAGTCCACCACCTCCCGCAGTCCGACGACATGAGCCACATACGAGGTGATCTTCCCAGCCAGCCAGGACGGGCTGCCGACCTTGGCTCCTTTGATGGGCAACGGGACCAAAATTCCGGTGACGTTGGGTGCCAGGTTTCGTCCCGTCCAGTGTTGCATGGGCCCGTACTGGTCAAAAGGACCTCCTGCATGGCCATGGGTGCCGCCTATCTTGTCCACCACATGAAAATGACGACAAGCCAGTGTCACTCGGTGACCCGAGTGGATTAAGCGAGAGATGTACATGTTGGTGGTATCACTACAGCCAAAGACCAAAAAGTGCTTGCCACCCTCGTTGCCCGCATTTGCAATTGTTTTGAGGTTCGGCAAAATGTCTGTATCAGGTGAGAACCCCACCGAATGCACAAGGTGACAAGAAGATGCCAATAGCTCTCCGTTCTTAGCAAAGATCCGATACTTTCCATCCCTCTCCTCCACACGCCCGACATCTGCATATGTGATCCGTTCCTTCAGCTCCGGAGTCAACTCGCCCAGTAGCTTCTCATGGTATTGCCGAGCAGTGTAGAAGGGAAACTCGTAGTCATAGTCCCACCAGCTGTAGTTTGTGGACTCGATGGTCGTCACAAGATCAAAATTCTCACCCGCCTCTGTAAGTTTTTGCCAAATACCAAAGGCTGTGCAGGTCAAGACACGAAAATCTGTGCCACTCTGCTCTAGTAGCTTCAGAAGTGGCAGGGATGAGACCCCCAACCCTATCACACAGACCTCACAATCCAGTGCCATGCATCCATCGGACGTAGATGTGGCTGGGTCAGAAGTATAATCAAACGGTGTATGTCTAATTCTTGCTCGATATGTTGTGGCCTTCAAAGAGCACCCTTTGCTGTGTAGTGCACACACTCTGTCGCA
>CAXAMN010027139.1:57976-69009 GCA_963970005.1 Durusdinium trenchii | reverse complement strand
TAGGAACAAAGGGCATCGCTACTAGGAGTAAGGACGCTACTAGTAGCGCCCCCCAGCCAGGCCGAGTGCCCCCAGCTTGCAGAGCATTCCCGCACTTCAGCCTGAGTGGTGGGTCCAGCCTGGCGAAGCTAAGGGATCTAATGAATGACCGAGAATCGTAGGAAAAAGGTCTGTTGGCTGCTGGTGAAAGGGCAAGAATGAGCATGCATTTCTATGCATTTCTACTTGTTACTTATCCAAGTTGTTGAACAAGGCAAGAAGGGGCCCATGGCTGACTAAACTTCCAAGCTCCTTCTATGAATCCTGCATCAAGGATCCAAATGCGTTCCATCTACTACGTGACACCGTGGCCACCGTGGCGAGCTCGGGGCCGCTCGGACGGATCCCATGGGCCGCTCGGGACCGCTTATGTGGGGCTCATGAATTGCTTCTTGTTTCTAGTAGCTTCTTGTTACTACTAGTAAGGCACCTGTTACTACTAGCGATGCACTTGTTTCTAGTAGCTTCTTGTTACTACTAGTAAGGCACCTGTTACTACTAGCGATGCACTTGTTTCTAGTAGCTTCTTGTTACTACTAGTAAGGCACTTGCTACTAGAAGCGATGAACTTGTTCCTAATAGCTTCTTGTTTCTAATCTCAAGAATTCAAGATGTGCCCAGGAAATATGTCGCCGCGGCAAAAGCTGGTTCGTCAGCCCATCAGTTCCTGTCCTTGTACTTCTTCTTGATAAGCTTGTTCTCATCATGCATATAACCTCACTCTGCATTTGCATCCATGAGCCTTCTTCGTTCTAGAGGCATAGAAGAGCTTGCAAAGCGACCGAAAATCCAAACAACGTTCGATTCTCTTAAAATCTTCAAATACACCTTGCAATATTATATACAGTAACTGAGGAAATACTCTGGCAAGTTCAATAAGGTTCTTCCACGTGTCTGTACAACGCAACACTGCTAGATTGCAGCCATGCAACGGTGACCGGTCACTCCTTCTGCGGCACTGTCATCATCCAGTGCCCGTTCCAGATGAAGCTTGTCGACCGGAATCTCCCACACATTGTATCGTGGACCTGAAGTGTGAGCCATCAGAGTTTTAGGCAAAAAGGAACCAAGACTCTGATGTCTATGGGCACTGCAATCTGGGAATGTAATTGCATTCTGAGCTAGTTGGAACTCATTTGTGTATATAGGGCCCTGCTGCCTTTCGAGAAGCAGCTAGGGCAAGCAATTCGAACCCATGTCTGCCAGTGTGCAATCATGGTCATTCTCTCGAAGTCACGTAGACGTCTGTAGACATCTGTAGACAAACAGGAGTGCTGAGAAGCCAGCTCTTGAGCCCTGATCCAGGCAGCATGCCCATGTTAACATCATCCTCGTAGAATATATCCTCAAACCGCAAGCGAGGCTTAAATCTTTCAAGAAGACAAGCAGCAAGACACGCAACCTGCATGCAGATTCCGTTCAACCCCAAAAGAGACTTCACGAAACGGCCCTGCTTTTGCAGCGGGAAGCGGCAACTGCCGCCTCCGCTGTCGCAGGTGCTAATTGCAGCGGTGGGTCTACTGGCTCAGACGGATGCAGCTCTTCTTTTTGTCGTATCTTTCTTCTTATTCTCGAGTCCTGCAGTGTCATGCGACATGTGGTCGTTTGACGGAAGAAAACTGCAAGAATATACATCAAATAGTCTTTGGTGAGTATTACTAATGTCGGACCTATCAAGGAAAGGGTGGTTTGTTCCCCCTTGTAATTGTTAAGCTGTTAAGCATGTTGTTGGGGTGCGCGCTTGGTGTCGGCAATAGACTTGACATCGGTGCAAAGTAAGTTGAAGTAAACAGCCAAATGTCTCCAGCCCAGCTGGACATGGAGGATGAGAGCGGATCACCGGTGAAAAGTCACAGAACTAGCAAAACCTGCCTCAGAGTTGCCAAGTGCTCCTACATTCGTTCCAAGTCTGTCCCTCCTTGAGGAGCTTGTTATAGCGCTGCTTGTTTCTGACATACTCCTGCCAAAAAAAACGATGCACGTGGACAAATGAGGCCTTTAGAGTATGAGATTCAAGGAATGCTTCTGCTGTTTTGAAGTACAGTCAGTCACCTTGGAGACCCTTGAAGCAAACTATGAAAGGTGTCCTGCATAGCGGAAGGAGATAGGGAGTACGGCGTAGGTTCCGGCCTCAGCTATCTCTTTGCATGCTTGATGCTGGCCAAACCATTCACCTGGAAATACGATGAAATACGTACCAAAGTTGTCCGAAAACAAGATTCAATGAACGAGTCCTGCTCTATAGAGCTAAATCGAAGTTCAAGACTGCAACAAAGTTGCAAATCCATCATGATCGAATCCAGTGCATCAAATGAGTACTGGTTTCTCTCCAAATCTTCCTGGCAGAGCAGGATCATGATCAATCGCTGATCCGTTCACCCGTTTCAAGCATCAACAAATGTTGGCCGGCCTTCATGATCTTTGTCAGGCTTTGAAGGTTGCCTCAGTCACGTAGTCAGCATCACATCACATCTCTCTCTCTCTCTCTCTGAGTCCAATCAACATTTGGTCACTTCATTGCTTCTAGGTTGGAGGCCATCACTCTTAGGTTGGAGGCCATCGCTCTTAGATTGGAGGCCATCGCTCTTAGATTGGAGGCCATTGCAAAATTAAAAGAGTTTGGAAATTCCTGCTTTGGCTCAAGTTGAAGTGGACGCCACGAACCGAAACGCCCTTTCTGAGGTGAGCTGCGAGCTTTGGGCGGCAAGTTCAGCTGCTCCTGGGGGCGCCGGAAAACTCTCACGTTCGAGTACTGTCAAAATACAGCGTAGACAGATTTTGAAAGCACGCGCACTTCCTGAGAAGGACATTGTGTCACTTGTGTCTGCAAACTTTGGGAGTACAGACTCGTTTGAAACCTTGTTGGATGAAAAGTCCTTAGCAATCCAAGCAGCTTTGTCGTACCCTTTTCTCAAGAGCATACATAGCGTGCGAGTACGTAAGAATTGTGTGCTTTTCGAAAAAAGAATGTCCCGGCTACAATCATGGTCCAACTCACTTGATGAGAGGGTTGGCGAAAAGGAGCACCAGGGCGATCACCAGGCCATAAATGGTCAGGGACTCCATGAATGCCAAGGACAACAGCAGGACACCTCGCAGGTCATCTGCAACCTCTGGCTGGCGGGAGATGCCATCAATGCATCGGCCGGATGCAATGCCCTGGCCAACTCCCGAACCGATGGCAGCCAAACCAATGGCGAAGCCGGCCCCGATGGCGGACAGGGCGGGGATCCAGACAGAGCCCTCATCGGCGAAAGCTGCCTGTGGTGTCACCAAAGTGGCCGCAGTCAGAGCTGCTGCGGTGCCGGTGCTTGCGGCAGGGGCAGACACGTGGGAGCTGCGAGGGGCCGGCACAAAGGCCGTGAGGAATGCACCGCAGCAAAGCAGCACAGCGCCGGTCAAGACAAGGGAGCGAGCCATCTTAAGATATTGAGGTGACAGTGCCGAAAGCCTGGAGGTGTCTGGTGGGTCACTTGAGCCAAATCGAGGAGCATCTCGTCATGTTTAACAGATCGCAAAGCAGGTGCTGTGACTTTCTTAGTGTTGCAAATCACGCATGACTCAGAGAAGCGTTCATGTCCTGGTTGACATAGATGTACCTTGGTCACTCGCAACTCTCAAGCATTACAGGTGTTTGAGGACTGCCCTGAAGACGCTTGGTGAGTGTATAGTATGATCTTGAGGTGACAGATGCAGCCATCGGTGCAAACCCAGTCTGATGCCAAACCGGAGTTTTCTGAATCGTTGAACTCCCTCCAAGCGACTCTGGATCGAAGTCTCTGCCAGTTCTTTCCAGGCCTTTCACTGGCACTGGCTTTTCACCCAGCACAGGCGCCTAAGCGGAACAGGCTGAGCGCATCGGAGATGGCAACGACCATCCGGCTCTACGATTTTGATTTGGCGCACCTCCCCATAGCAGTGCAGAGTGTGGGAGTACTGACTGTTGCCTTGGCTGCGGTAAAGCATCATGGTGGAAAAAGGGAAAAAAATAACAACACCACAAACCCCGGGTTTCTCGCCTGCCGAGAATGTGCATTGAAACGGAGGAAAATAAAACAATCGAAGGCCCACGCCATACTTGATGGAGATGTCCTGGTTGTACTTCCCGAGTGCCTGCTTCAGGTATGCGGGCCGAGATGATTAAAAACAGAACGTCATTAATTTACTTGCTAATAACTCTTCCTAAATAACACTGTGTGTGTGTGTGCTAGATCCTGAAAAAGCAGTTAAATACCATAGAAGGAGTACTTAATCAAGAACGATACATAACTTTAAAACACAATATACACATCCATCAATAAGAAAGCGAAAGTAAACCAAATAAGTGCCAAAGTTACGTTGGGAGTCAAAGTGACATTTTGATGTTAAACTGATTCAACCTGGTCTACATGCGAAATATGTGCGTATATTTGCCTTTGGCATGAAGGACACCACAACGTTGGTGCTTTGCCCTGCAGCAAGCTTGCCCTTCATCGGGTGCACCCGCATGTGAGACACCTCGGTCCGACCGCACGTACTGCAGAAAAGGTCGTCGCCATGGCGAATAAGTTTGACCGGTGGTTTTTGTTGTTTCAAGCTGACAAGGGTCCTGAGATCGGCACACGCGGGATCTCAAACTCTACAGAAGTATTTGGTGGGCTGCTATTGGTGATCCGCAGAACGATGTCTCGCCTGAATGCAGGACAGAACTGTGTCATCCCGACTCAGTTGTTTTGAGCCGGAGAGGGAGGGTGGTAAGGTCGTGAGGTAGCTAGTAGTAAGAGGTAGCTACTAGCTAGGACGCAGACTAGCTTCACGCTATTCATGCGTTTCCTTGATGTTTGGGGCTGGACAGCCTTAAACTAACCTTGGGTTTTCTGCAGCTCAGAGCGCGGCCGGTGGTTCACTGGACACTGCCCAAAGTGTAGCATGTCCGGACTCACCTGCGCAGAAAAAACGACACTACTAGGAGCAAAGGGCATCGCTGCTAGGAGCGAGGACGCTACTAGGGGCTCCTGGCCTTACTAATCCCGAGTACCTATTAAAAAACGGGCCCCTATTAGAAAAAAGTCATGTCGGAAACCCCTAAATACGGTTTATATTTGTTTTTAAGTTACCGCCCTTTCAAGCCGCTACTAAACTACCAACATTGCCGACTTTGGAGGAGTCTTTTTTATTAGGTTCCAAAAACAACCGTAACTGCCCACCTCTGTCCGCCCTGTCTATCCACCATGACACGCCGCGCTTACACCAGCAGGCTTTCCTTCCCCCAATGGCACGGACTCACGCAACGCACTTGCCACCGAGGTCATGCAACACCGCATGGCACAGCGACATCACCTTTCGAAAGCTTTAGCTGTTAGTCTACTGAAGAATCACTATTCTAATGAAGGTTTTTGTAGGGGAAAAGGAAGACCCTTCGATCTGGAGCTTTTTTGCATTCTTGATACGAGTTTAATAAAGGATTTTATATAAAGTTTTACTGATTTACTTTTTGGTTTTGAAGCTCTTCCCAGGTGACCTATTTTGGACCCCCCGATTTCAGGGACCCCCTATTAGAAAAAATGCGACCCAGGTTTCCTTATTAGGGGGGGGCCGTGTTTTTTAATAGGTGGACCGGATTACTAGGAGCAAAGGACGCTACTAGGAACCACCGATGGGCACCGGGAGGACCCATTCTTCAACGACTGGTTTTTCAGCTCTGTGCATAGCCTCGACTTGCATCTTAACTGCAAACAACGACTTCTTGCAGAGCTGCACAGCGCAATGGGTGCAATGGGCATGAAAAAAGCCATGAAAACAGCGCTTCAGTCGGTTGTGTTTGACCCAGGACCCCTCAGACCCCTTTTGACCAGCCTTGATGCTCGGCACCACAGAAGAAGTCTCTAGCTTCGGCAAGGCCGGGTTCAACTCCTGGCAATGCGAAGCAATGCGAAGCAATGTGAAGCAACGCGAAGCGGCCAGGAGCTTTTTAGCTTCCCACTTGGCGTGGCAAAGGGGCAACGCTTTTTCAATCCCTGTGGGAAATTCAGGTCTGGGACATGCCCCTGACTTTATAATAGACCTAAACCTGTTGTGAGGGGCATGTCCGAGAATTAACCACTTCACTCTAAACTGGAGGGGTCAACACTCAGAAGACACAAGTTTTTCACCTCACCTTGTTCACTCAGAACAAGGGCAAAAAATCTTGCAACCACGAAGCTGATGAGATACATGTGCAACATGTGTGCACTCTCCGGTGGTATCTATGGAAATCTGATTAGTTCTTTGACTTCCCGTGACTTTTCTGGATTGTAAAGATAGTAGCATAATATAATGTTAAGTTATGTTATATGAGCGGCGGACAAAACTTATTCAGTCCCCAATGCCGAAAGTATTCTGGGTTGGCCCCTATCGGTGTCCATTGTTAATAAGCTGCTTTCAATCAAGAAAGTGTATCCGTATAGGTTGGATTTCTATCGGTTTTGCATGGTTTTGCATGGTGTTGATCAATTCAGAAAAAAGAAAGGCGGCTCACGAGTACATGTACGGAAGTTTTGTCGGATGCTCATATGGTAATACAGTATATGTTACTTTATCAGGCAGCATACAATATCACTCTATCAAAATCTTCCCTTGCCAACAGCATGGTGTTGCGCTCTCCAACTCACTCTCTCTCTCTCTCTAAAATGCAAGACTGGATTCCTTTGCACTCACACTTCTTGTGTACTGTAGAATCAAAATCTGCAAATGAACATTACACCAAACATTTCTCTAGAATTGTCATATGTGTTGTTTTTTTTCACACTGACTCTGCCAAAGCGCTTTCTCTAAAATGAAGGATCTTGAGATATCCTGAATCCATGGCCAGAGCCAAATTTGACTTCATTTTCTAGTAAAAGTAAAACCTATCTTTCCCAAAACTTCACTGATTTTGGAGCACAAGCCTTGGTTTTGTAGTGGGAATTGCCAGAAGGATCCCTTTCAAGAGCTTCTTCAAAGCTTTGAACACCAATTCTTCCCAGTATACTTACAGAAATCAAGAATTAACGTGCTCTTCCCTGACCTCTGTAGGCAGCTCGTTCTTCTTGCGGTCGGCCTGATCAATATGACAGTTGCCCACCACAGACCTGTGTCCCCATGCAACTCTCTTCATCGCCTATTCAATACAGCGCACAACTCACATTGGTTTGGTCCGGGTCAAGCCCTGAAGAAAAGAAGAAAAAGAAACTTTGAAGAAGCCCACAGCGGTTTTGGTCCATTCCATTCCAAACCGTTTCGCGGTGGAACACCGCGTTTCGCATGCCGCAAACGGTCGCCACCTTCTCGGTGGCATCCGTCGGGCTCACCTGTCGCGCCATGGTGGTCACAGCGCCTGGCGGCGTCGACCCCCCGGACGGACACAGGTGGGGACAAAGGGCAGGCAACTAGCTCTGCTTCGACACCAATAGTTTGAAACCATAAGAATGCATGAATGAAGTATGTGGATCCGTCTCTGATGTCTTTCGAAGTGCCTCGTGCTGTCTGCGTATAGGAGGGTGTCACGCCTGCTAAAGAAAAAAACAAGTTATTATGAGAAAAATAGATGTCTTTTTGGATTTGCGGGTCCCCTCGTCCAACAAACTCAGATCTCCTTGCGGTAGTCACTCACTGTCCAAGCCCAAGCCTTCGCCCTTTCTTGCCTCAGCTCGGGAGACGGCTGAGACCATCGTGCTGGAGCATGGCTGGCAAGCATGGGCTGCCCCCGTACTTCTCTCAGAAATTCTTTGCCCGCATCAATCAAACGGAACTTCTGGCGTTAAGCATACGACGTAGTACGTGTGTTACCAACATCGGAAGTCGTGCACTGAGTGGATCACCTTTTCCTGAGGTCGTTGAGCACAAAGCTCCACTTCACCTCGGAAGTCCTTGGCCACTTCACATGACGGACACAGCATATTATGTCACCAACCTCCCCCGTGGGTTACTGACATCAACTTGATTGAACTTGGGCTCAGTGAATGTAATTTGCAGCTTGACTAAATTGCATTGTTGGACCGTCGTGTTGAGTTTCAGTTTACTGCTGTTCCACAAATGCTTTGCACCCAAATACATACCGTACCACAAGTTGCATTTCGCACCAATCGTACGACACAGCTGGTTCCTGGACAGCAATTGTTATTGCAATCGAGAGGCCTCCGCAACAACCACTAGCTTGTCGAAAAAGTCATCGACTTTTCCTTGGACTTGGGCGTGCTACTATATACAGTAGGTAGCACTGCTGAGTGTACTGTAATGAGCAAAAGAAACGGACAAGAAGGTTGAAAAGCATGGTTTGCAATCACCCAAACCAGGTCACCTTCCTTCCACCGAAGCAAATAAAACAAACTTCACGAGCAAAGGATCTGGTGAGGAACTCCACATCTACGGACACTGAGAGTCCGGGAGCAACTCCAATTTCATTCCTGGGTTGCAGCAGGGCTCGGCAAAGCCATCAATGCCACAGATCCGTCAAGTTGGGTGGATGATTTGCTTCTGCTCAAACAGAAACTATATGGAAATGAGCTCTAGCTTTCGGTTCTAGCTCCCCAGGGCTTTTGCTGCTTTGATTGTTTTGGGTGGATTGAACAGTTTTTTACGCCAGTCTTGCTGGGGTGGTTGAAGGACCCACTTTGTGAAGACAAGATTCTCTGTGACGATCCGAAACTCCTGTGAC
Organism: Durusdinium trenchii; assembly: GCA_963970005.1. Taxonomy (NCBI): domain Eukaryota; class Dinophyceae; order Suessiales; family Symbiodiniaceae; genus Durusdinium; species Durusdinium trenchii. The sequence goes on along the minus strand of CAXAMN010027139.1, from coordinate 60,317 downwards.
TTTGGCACCTGGAAGCGAATGCGCTTCACATAGGTGCTGAGATTTCTGACCACCAGCGTCTGAATATACCTGAGAGGCGCGGACAAGTTACATGCGATACGGGCAACAAAGAAAGCAACGGCACAAAGGCGATGCTGGATACGGTGGCTGTGAAAGAAGGATTGCAAGAAAAGAAAGCCGCACTGAACTTCCGGAAGAAGCCTCTTCATCGCATGAAACTGTCACATGAATAAATCCATTTCTAAGTTCCTCGCTTCATGTTGGCTTCGATGTTCTCGAAGTTGATGCTTGGAGGCTCGATGCTGAGGTGTTTCCCATGGGGGACAATGGTCGCATTCCGCGCGCCGCGCATCATTTCGGGCGCCGCGGATCACGGCGGCCGACTCAGTCGGCCCTGCTCTCGCCAGGCACGCGCCGCCTGGCCCTGCTCGGCCGCCGCCGTGTCCAGCGCCGTCCCTATCTACCGAGCCAAAATGCAAAAAACTCTGCGGACACGAGAGGGTTCCCCGTGCCTGGGGAAAAGTGGGATGGGAGACACAGCAATTTGTTCTCATGTGACTCGTTCCAGCTCAACCGTCGGGCAATTCGTCTAGTCCAATCCGCCGAACCCTGTAGTGCCTCTGCACAACAAGCTTTCCGGTGTTTTGTAATTCTATTCTATACATCCCCTTGTCCCCTTTAGACTGCAACGGGCCGCAGTGTCGAGAAACCTGACCACAAGGCCTTTTGGCGCTGAAGCTTCTGCACACAGCGGCTGCGCCACACTTCAGTCTCGCTTAGACAGGGCTCCGCAACGTCTCGCTGTAGGATACAGAACACAAAATATCAAGTCAATATGAATCAATAAAAACGGCATGTTTTTGATCATGTCCATTCCGTTCCATTCATGCTTTGTTGTTGTCTTTTCTTCACCTCGCAGCGTCGACGTCCCGAACTCCGGAACTGGCCTTCGCACTCAGCGGTGGTCGTCGTCGGTGGCCTCTCACGCGAGCCTCACGAGAGCCTCGTCATCGGTGTCCCAACGTGTTTTCCGAACGAATCTGAATGTGGGGCTTCGAATGTTGACACCGAGACCTGCATAATGCTATAATGCTATGCTGCTATGAGAACTCACCAGCCCCTCACTCCTGGCCAGCTCACGTGCCTTGGATGTATCAGAGGAGCCAGATCAAATTCAGCACCGCCTGACAAATGTCACATGAGTCAACTAACCCCCACTGGAGGCTGAAGTCTCGGTTGCGAAAGGCAAATGCGTGGCAATGATCTTAATGCGTCGTGACTCTCTACCACCTTTGGATTGATATGGAGAGAACCCATCGCTTCAGCGAAGTCATCGGAAACCGTTCGTAGCACACGCGAAGCCGTGGGCCCAAGCTGAAATCCTGGTCTTCGCCTCGGCACACTTCTGCAAAAGGAAGATCCCTTCAAGGCCTACAGCGGCCTACAGCAGCTTGTCCTGCAGGGCGCACGAAAGAAGAGGCCCGTCGTGCGGGAAGCGCCACACAAGAGCGAAAACCAACACAGACAGCATGGTACTCATGAGGCTCCGAGGCATCACCCAGATGCAGCTATGCAGCGCGAATCCAAGAGCGGCATTCGAGGTTGCCGGACCAAGAATCAAGAACCTTTAGAACTTTAGACTCTCGAAAGATTGAAGTGTAAACTTGGAAAAACCGCCCTTCGGATCATCGACGCAGGTACAGGAGGTTTTGTATGTAGAGGGACAAGTAACAGACAAACCGCTACATGCCATGCTCGCTAAAGTGAGATAGACCTCACTTCTCAGCTCCTACCTATATACAACTAGGTGTTTTTTTGCCGCCCAAAAGGTGCAGTGGAATCGGCATTCCAAGAGGATGCACCTTTTATACCTTGTAGAAGAGTTTCTTTTCAACATTTCTCAAGTATTGCATGCCTGCTCTCAGTCTCAGATTTTATGCCTGCCATCTTAGCAGGAAGAAGGAAACCCAGCCCCAGAGATTGCATTCTGCTATTGGGAATTTGAGTTTTCACGCCCAAACTCGCTCTCAAAGTCAACCACTCAGCTCTACAAAATCAACGAAGCTTGAGGAAGTGCTCCAAAAAAACAGTGGGATAACGAGCAATGACCAACACTGCCTTTACTGTAAGTCCTCTTCATAAGCTCTCGCACTTTGAGAAAGTTCTGCATCTTCCTCCCCGTCTGGCTGCTCCTGGCAGCATTCGCTTTCATAAAAAGCTGCCGCCACTTTGCAGAACACTGCTTCGCCAACCCCTTCCTTCATCTAGAAAGCAAGACCTGCTTCTTGACACACTTGCCAGTCCTCAGTCTGACAAGCTTGCGGGCTTTCAGGAAGTTCTG
>CAXAMN010027139.1:19925-46204 GCA_963970005.1 Durusdinium trenchii | reverse complement strand
CGAAGCCTGCCTCCTCTCTTCTTATGGGCTTCCAAAGGCGACGTTAGGCATTTTGGACCGCCCTCAAACGCTCCTCGGCAGCTGGCAGGCCTGCCGCGGCCTCTCTGTGGCCTGTCCGAAGCCTGCCCTTCTCTTCTTATGGGCTTCCGAAGGCAGCGTTAGGCATTTTGGACCGCCCTCAAACGCTCCTCGGCACCTGGCAGGCCTGCCGCGGCCTCTCTATTTCGGCGCGTCGTGCTTGCTCTCCGGAACTCGCCAGCTGTTTGTCGGGCATTGTTTTCCTGACGGTGTGTTGTGTGTGGCCTGAATGCGCCCAAAGAGCAGCGTTGACCAGACCACACTGTGGCACGCGGGGCACCTTTGCGGATGCTGGCGTGTCTGTGCACTAACAGCGCCTTCTTTGACGTAAAACTGGTTGCCGCACACGGTGCGGTGATCTATTTTCCCTGTTTTCACTTTGCTTGCTACGGGCCCTTTGCAAAATGGACAAACGTAGTCATACTTCCTGGCGGCAACGTCTCCGTCTTTGACACGAAAAAACTTCCCGCACGCCCGGCAGTGATCTATTTGGCCTGTGCGCACGCTGCTGCTCACCGACGCCTCACAAAAAGGACACGCATATTGGAACATTTCCTTCCCGGCTGTCCGTCCGAGCAACTTTGCCGGCGCTGCGTTTGTCTTCTTTGCGGCTCTCGCAGTGGCCTGCGTATCTTCTTGCGGTCTTGCCTGCGAGTCTGCGCGTTCATCGTCTTGCGTTGTAGGCCCGCCCTCTGTTACACTGTTTCGTTGTGGCGCCGGCACTGTCCTGGCCTTGGCGTTTGTGCCCGTTTGGGTTTCGGTTGGAGCTAAACCTTTCTCACTTTCCTGTTCTCTTTGCAGTTTGTGGTCTGTGCGCACTTGGCTGCTCACCGACACGTGTTTTGCACGCTTCGCTACAAGCACTGCCGGTGGTTCCATGTGTCTTTTGCGCGACGGCTTGGTGTCTGTTGAGACACTTTCTGCTTCAATTTCCGTCTTGCTTTGGGCCATCTGCCTTTCTTCTCTCCGGTTCGGCTCCTGCGCCCGGGGAAAGAGCACCTCATCCTCGGCTTGCTTCTGTCGCACACGGTCAGCGATCTCTTCCCGTACAAGACCTATGACTTGCTGTCTCTTTTCTTCGGCTACTTTCGTCCGCGTCGCAGCCAGGCGCCGTATGGCTCTATGCGCGACACTTCGTGGCAACCGCTGCCCGTGGCAGCTGTAGACCCGTGCATCCGCCCGGGCAGGCCGTCCTCTGCGCCGCGCACGTCTGTTGTTTGCGCGCTGCGCTGCTGCGCGCTTGGCCGCGCTGAGGACACAAGCGTTGCAACGCTGCGTTCCGTCTTGCGGTGCAGCGCGCTGCCTGGACCAGGCGCTGAAGTCATTGCGCGCCTTACGTTCCGTGCACACGGCGCAGCGCCGCGCACCCTTGACTTTCATGGCGCAGTCCCTGCAGACACGTCGGTCTGCATGGCGCCCTTTCCACGCGGCCGCCCCGAATGCACTTTCCGGCTTGGCCGTGCCGCACTTGTAGCACCGCTTCTGTGCCTCGCACGTCTGGCACACGCGGTAGAACGTGCATTGGGGGCGCGCGTACATTCTTGCAAAGGCGTCTTCGTGCTTCCATGCCTTGCAACTGTTGCATTGCCAGGGCGTGTTGTTGGCTGCGTAGTTACGCACGCATTCTCTGCACACACGTGCGTCCGCGTCCCGTTTCCATTGCCCGGCGCTGTACCCGCTTCTGGGTTTGCTTTCATGGCACTCGCGACACACTTCCTCCTCGCGGTGCCGCATGCGCAACGTTGCCCAGTCAATGCTCTCTCCGCGCCAGGCCTGCAACAGCAAAGCTCTCCCTACGCTGCGTCCTTTCTGATAGGGCGCAGCATCGAACGGTCTGTATATGTGTAACCCGTGTCTATCTTTCACTCGCGTCACAGCGATGTATGCGGTCAGCGGGTCTCCGCCTTCGCCGATCTGCATGTCCGTGACTGCCCCTTCTGCGTAAGTTTGGCCCTGCGCTGCATGCGCCGTCGTGGCAAACCCGGGCGCCAACGGAAATTGCCGTCGCACCACCCGCAGCATGGGCCGCTTTCGGCCTTTGTCCAGATGCCACGCTTGCCGTTGGAGCGTCACCGGAAACACGTTGTCCGTGGCCAGCCCCTGCACTCGCCACTCTGACTTGGTCGGGAGCTGATTCCAAATCTGTGTCGTACTCCCTCCCGCTGCTTCATGCCAGCTCCATCCAACAACTGTGCCCGGACATCCCTTCAGTATGCCTCTGCGGCGATCCAAGTGATCGGTTGCCGTGACCGGCATGCCGATGCACAAGGGCAAAACCCCGTACAGCCCGCCACAGTCCTGATCGTGACGTTGCAGCCACGTCACCTTGTCTTTGCCCAAGTCCGGTTTTTCTTGCAACGCCCGGCTGGAAATTGTGTCTTTTGCAATGGCATATTTGACCGCTTGCCCGTGCTGGCGTGCCCAGTCTAGCGCCCGCAGCTTGTTGACGTGGTACTTCACCGCATTCGTCGCAAACACAGCCTTTGCTTGCTCCAGCTTCCTTTGCTCGTCACCCCTCGTGTTTCCATCCAACACTCGCTTTTTCGAGGCGCGTTCGTGCTGGCATTGCTTGCACTCGAGTCTGCGAATGCGAGCAGGGACGACCTTCCTCTGCAGCCGAGGCCAGCCTCTTCTTTTCTAGGCTTCCGAAGGCGACGGCCCCCCTCAGACGCTTCTCGGCGCCTCGCAGAGTGCAACCTTATTGGCATTGGCCTCTCCACCTTTGTGGGCTTTAGCACAGGTCCGAGACCACGCAGCCTAGGCATGGCCTGGGCTGCCACGTACGGCGCTAGCAGCCGAGGCCAGCCTCTTCTTTTCTAGGCTTCCGCAGGCGACGGCCCCCCTCAGACGCTTCTCGGCGCCTCGCAGAGCGCAACCTTATTGGCATTGGCATCTCCACCTTTGTAGGCTTTAGCACAGGCCACAGCTAGCCTGTCCGAGGCCACGCAGCCTGGGCATGGCTGGGCTGCCACGTACGCTGCTAGCAGCCGAGGCCAGCCTCTTCTTTTCTAGGCTTCCGAAGGCGACGGACCCCCCCTCAGACGCTTCTCGGCGCCTCGCAGGGCACAACCTTGGCAGTGGCATCTCCACCTTTGTGGGCTTTAGCGCAGGCCACAGCTAGCCTGTCCGAGGCCACGCAGCCTTGGCATGGCCTGAACTGCCACATACGATGCTAACCGCCGAGGCCACCCTCTTCTTTTCTAGGCTTCCGAAGCGACGGCCCCCCTCAAACGTTTCTCGGCGCCTCGCAGGGTGCAACCTTGGCATTGGCATCTCCACCTTTGTGGGCTTTAGCACAGGCCACAGCTAGCCTGTCCGAGGCCACGCAGCCTTGGCATGGCCTGGGCTGCCACGTACGGTGCTAGCAGCCGAGGCCAGCCTCTTCTTTTCTAGGCTTCCGAAGGCGACGGCCCCCCTCAGACGCTTCTCGGCGCCTCGCAGAGTGCAACCTTATTGGCATTGGCATCTCCACCTTTGTGGGCTTTAGCACAGGCCACAGTTAGCCTGTCCGAGGCCACGCCTAAGGCTAGAACACCCATCTTCTTTCCGCAGACGGGCAACCACCGGAACGACACTAACGCCTTCAGTTACACATGCTACACTCCTCTTGAAAAGGGGTCGGCGGCACCCGGGCGAAGCCCTTACAATCCGGGCGCCGGCCACGCGCACGTTCCCTTGCCGGAGGCCTTCGGTTGGTAACCGAAGGTTATATACGCTCGCCGCCCCTGCCGCCGACCCTTTTGTTGGACCGCGGGGATACCTCCGCCCGACCCCGTGTCGACCCCCGCCCAAATCTGGTCGACAGATTTATATGTATCTTGCGCAGGATGTTGAAAAAACATCGGTTTTTACAGTGCTTTGTGGCCTTCGGCGTGCCTAAAAGGGCGCCCGTGGTGTCAGTTATGCGTGCCGCGCGGACAGGCTTAATCGACATTTCGCGGGTGTTGGGCACATAAGTTGCTTAACATATCCCCAACATAGGCCCAAGATAGCCAACATATCCCCAACATATGCCCAACATAGCCTCCAAGATGGCCCAACATAGGCCAACATGGGGCCAACATACGCCAACATAGGCCCAACCTAGGCCAACATAGGCTCAACTTGGGCCCAAGATGTGCCCAACATAGACCACATGGGCGCAACTTGGCCCAACCTAGGGCCAAGATGCGCACCAAATAGCTTAACTTTGCTCAATATAGGCCCCACCAAGTCTCAAAGAAAGAGAGAGAGAGAGAGAGACAGAGAGAGAGAGAGAGAGACAGAGAGACAGAGAGAGAGAGAGGACCCAGCCCTGCACATACCCAAACCCAAATAGGCCGGCGCCCGGCTGTCAGGCGTAAGCCTCATAAATAATATATATACATATATAAACCTCCTGAGTATGTAATGACCACTTCGGACATGAGTGATGTTGCAGTGCAATTTGGTGGCCGCGACCCCTGCATGAGGATCTACTTCAGAGGAGGCTTCTGACATTGAAAAGCAGTCTTGGACGCGTCATGGACTGCTCACGACATCCCAATGTCCCTGTGAATCGCTCCCTGAACAGAAACTACGTGGAAAGAAGAATTGAACAAAAGAATACGCTGAGTTAAGTTTAAGTTTCCTGCAAAATGACCGAGTGACGCCGTACATGGCCCGTAGCAGCCAGGAGTCTTCTGACCGGCCCACAAGGCAGATGTGCGCCTACCGTTGCAGTCAGACTCGAAAGAGACACACTTTTATGCTTAGGACTTAGGCAGCATATCTATATATATATATATACAGTATATAAGTCAAAAGAGAGGAGAAGACAGCCTTCGCCCAACCCCCAAAATCAGTATCTTGAAAACAAACCCCATGGCAGTAGTTTTTCTTCAAAGAGTGTGCGTGTGTGTGTGTGTGTGTGTGCCGTTTGGAAGATGGATTTTTCGCTCAGCGTGCGCTTGCTGGTGCTTGCTGGCACCTCTATCGTCGAAACGCAAAGCTTGGCCTGGTCGTCTACTAGCCAGTTCTCACCGAGTGTCTCCTTCATCGCCTCCAATACCTGTGATGGCCTCAAGTTCTCAAAAGGAGTAATTAGTGCGAATCTGCCCAATGGAGAAGTGAAGTCGGGAAGAAAGAGAAAAAGGAAAGAACAAAGAAAGAAACGAGTCCAAAAGGTCAATGAATAGGACTCCTGAAGTAAGCGCACTGGGCACAATGCTGAGGTGGGCGAACCTCTTTGACCCAAAGAGGCTTCCTGGCACAAGTGCTGTGTAGTCGAACACGCATCGTTGATTCGCACGTGGAGCAGTGCTAGCATGCAACATGGATTTTAAGGCAATTCTAAAATGTATTTGCATCGTTTCACATGCTGAACCCTGGCAGCTTCGGACTATGTCGCTGCTCTGATACCTCTGAAACCACCTCCGTCAAACAAAACGAGGTGTCCCGATCCGCTGATGTTGTTTTGCTTGGTAGAATCTCCCAACGGGCTCTATCCAAAGGTCAAGCTTCCAAGGTCAGCGCCTCCCACTCCAAGAGGACTGCGGCGAGCGCAAGCCGGAGATTCACTTAGCTGACAGTGGGGCTGGTGGGTCACGGTGGGTCTTATCGAAATACCTACATCACACCACACTGCCAAACTGCAACAGAATATAGCGCAAATCGGTTTCTAGGAAGGAACAATGCATGGAGGCCTCGACATGTCAAAGGTTCTTTTAAGTCGTTTGATTGAAAACACGAGGGTCTAAAATGGTCTAAATAGGGCCACGCACCAAGTCACGGAGAACTGTTGTATTTCATGTATCCTTGAAAGCAAATGCTCATGCAAGGCTGAAAATAAAGTCCAGCCGAACACAGATATGGTCTTTCAATTACACCTCACATGAATGCACTATATAGTAGCTGTGTAGACTCTTTGCCAGCCATGGCAGAGTTGGACGCAGAAAATGCCAAGGTTGCTCAATAAGGTCAATGAAATGAAACAAAAGGCATTGGCAAGGAGGGGCTCCTGGCCTTACTACTAGGAGCAAGGACGCTACTAGGAACAAAGGGCATCGCTAGGAGCAAAGACGCTGCGATGAGCGAATGAAGCATTTGGTCACACCGTGGGAACCAGCCGCCTGAGGGAAGCGTGCCGCCGCATCGAAATGTACTGCGGCGGGAAGCCGCATGGCCTGGATGCATCGAACGGAAGTGAAGCGACGGACCGCTGGAGCCAAGCGAAAGCGATTCCCAAACTACGGGGGGCATTCCCAAATGGCTTGGGAAATAGGATGGATTTCAAATTGAAACACTCACTTCTCGCAAATGAGCAATTTGGGCCATCCTTATTCAGCACCCGTTCCTGCAGTGCGAAGTCAGTTGGACAACTAGAATTTGATCCCCTGGTCCAGAACCGAAAAAGTTGACTCCCGGAACCAAGAGCCTCAAACTCTGGTGCAGGACGCAGGTCCAACAGCAGCAAACGCCAGGTGCCTTGTGCTCCGACGGAATGCTCAACACCTCATATATTGAAACTTTCCAAATGCGAATTCATGGGCGATAGCTTCAAGCACCCCCTTAACGAAGGTTTTAAAAAATGAATGAAGATACAATTTGCTATGTATATATAAATATACACACTATATATTTATATATAAGTGTTTGGAAAATTGCTAACATCGTTCGCTCAGCCTTGTTCTGCAGTCAAATTGAGTTGTGGGGCGCTGATCGAGAGACCAAATGAAAAGCAAGTCTGTAAGCCCTCATGAGTGAACCATATATATACATAGTATATTTGTGGTCTTTTCTGCCCCCCCGCCCCAGCTAGGCTCCAAGCAACTCGCAGTGGGCTGCCACGGCTTCAAAGCCTTTCAGCATTCGCCACAGCCTACCTGAATGACCTTTCTTGGCAAACAACCTGGTGTGGAGAGGTTCTTGGCTTTTGTTGGTAGTAGAAGGAGGTAAGGCCTTATAGTAGCAAGAGCTAGCGGCTAGCAAGGTGATTGGTAGAGCGACCAGTTCAGGCAGCTGAGCGGTCTTCACACCGACCGGAACCCACCACTGGGTCTTCAGAGTTTCCTTCTCATCCCGAGACCGGTCTCTTGCCTCTCCAGGTCTTGGCGGGTAGCAATGGCCTGGAACAAGATGAGCAGGACGAGCAAGTGCAACACCCACAGCCCACGTACTGAATTCTTGTGTGTGTGTGTTTTGTTTTTCTTGTTTTTTGTTTTTTGTTTTTTTTCCGACTGTTGAGATATGCCATGCCCAGAAGCAGCAAAGACAACACGTGGAAGGATAAGGTATTGCAATGCTAAGCCGCATGATTATCCCCCTGATTATTGCACGTTGGCAAAATATATGTTCTTGCCTTAGACCATTCAGGGTTCCCCTTTCAAGGTGCCCAACCCCAGTTGAGCAAATGTGCCAGTGCTAGGTTCTCACCCTGAGGCGCGCACCAACCACTTCCTCTGGGAAAATGAAGAAAACTCCTTCCTCCGCAGGAACGCCAAAGCACTGTCAGAAGATTCTTAGTGACGACCTGGAATAAGTGTTCCTTAATTAAGAATATGTGTCAGGCCTGTGCCTTCCAACTCTAGCAGCGCCTTGTTTGTTTCGCTTGGCAGAGAGAAGCAAAAAACAGTAGAGTCAGAGGTAGCATCACAAAAGCAAGGCCGCCTGAGCATCGAGAAAAATCAACAAACACCGTCTTGTCGTACCAATGCGTTTGTCACCTCTTTTCATACCATGGCCATCTAGCACATCATTCCGTCTCTCCTTTTCCAGCCGCTCCAGTTGCTGGACCTCCTGGCAGCTTCGGCCACGAATAGATCAGCCAGAGTCAGCCATGCTGACAAACTGATTCATGCTCAGCATGGCCGGGTGGCATTGGGTGGCATTGAGTGGCAAAGGTGGCCAGGTGGCCCGGGCGTTTTTTTTGGCGGAGCAGTCACAGCAGTCCTTCTTTTCGGCTTTCAGCACGATGCGCCTCCAATTGGCATCTGAATGCTGTAAGCTTCACGAGTCTTACACAACATATTGTTTTTCATGATAGAAAAGCAAAGAGGCTCTGGGAAACACGTTTGGTCATGTCGTAAAGTGTGAAGACTGACATGACTCTCTTGAATCTCCTGTCTTTGTGCATCTCTCTGCTTGAAGGCGGTTCTTCTACCCAGCTTTTTGCCGAGTCATCCAAAGCTCATTGAGCAAATACTCTTCGCACCTCACGCGAGAGATGAATGTGGCTGGAGTCATCATCACAAGCTCCTCGGCCTGGGACAACAAGAACTTCTCGAGTCGGCACAACTGCATCAGGGCACCACAACTGCACCGTCACTCAGTTCCCAGAAGTCTTGTCAAGACCATGTCACCATGTCAGCCGCTTGGGATCCCACAAACATGCGATGACCTGGCGACGTGGGATTTGGATGGACTTGGAATGATACAAGTAGGTCCATATAGCCTGCTTCCGGAATAAACAAACCTTGCCACTTGCCTTCGACAAATGATAAGTGACTCTCATCTTGAGTGATAAGTCAACAAGGCATGTCCTCTCCATTGCAGCATGAAAAGCACTTAGAGCCTTCCAACTTCACTACACCTGTCAGTGACCCTTGCGTGATAAACCAGTCAGCGTGTCTCTCCATTTCTGTCAAAGAAGAGATGCCTCCACAGTGGAGAACTCAACTGCAATCAACCAGCCGAACGCTTGGGAAGTCACTGGTTGAGGCTTTGAGGTGGTTGGTGAACAGATTGCAGGCATCGTAGTCTTGTGCAAATGCTCTTCAATTCCAAGACAGAATGTTTCAAGGCACAAAAGCAATTGAGCTCTGCTGTCAGACTCTACCTGGCCCCCCGGCCAAGCGATGTCAGAATCTCTGGCAGCGTGCTGCGTTCCGCAGCCAAGATGGTCTGGCACACCGAACCAAAGCTGACAAAGGGGGAATGAAGAGATGAAAAAAAGAAGGCAAGGGTCCTCCGAGAAGGGTCCCCTTGGAAATCCTTGCTGAAAACAATCATCGATTGCTATCATCTTAGCCCAGCCAAGCAAGAATACAATGACCTGATCTCAACAGGTGATGCCCGGTTGAACAAACCAATCAGACTCGTTTTTCCAGTCCTTCTCCGCCTTTGCCACAACCTGATGCAGTCTGCATTGACAACTCGTGCCCGTGAAAGAAAAGGACTCTGACCAGCATCTTCGAACAGTTCCCTCGTCTGGCAACATCTTCGTGGGCAACGGCATCTCAGGCAACAGCCGCAAGGGCAAGGAACATGAAGAAGTGTGGTTCCCCTGAGCAAATTGACGTGTGCTGTTTTTGCAGACCTCTCTGTCGTGTGGGCTCAGCATGAAGGAAAAACATCGGAAAAGAATTTACATAGTTTTGAATTTGAAGTGGTTCCCGCTGAACACATCACGTAGCACCTTTCTGTTGGAGGCTTCAACTTGAAGTCGTGCTGCAAACCTCAAATCGTTGAACGCTCTTGACTGCCCTCTGGGCACCATCGGCCTCGTGCCAGCAGATGATCCCACAGCTGCAAAGTTAGCCTGTGCACCCAGTTCTGGTCGTCCATGCGTCGTCCACGTCCACCCAGTTCCGGACCACCGACCAGTCGATCCATCCACATGTGGATGCCACTGTACCGGTCGCAAGAAATACAAGCTTACGAGCGGCACAACGCGCTCGCTCAACTTGTTGGCCACTACAACAGAATGTGACAGCAGTGTGCGTGTGGCAAAAAGCCCAGCCTTTCCAGCTTCTGCAACTCTGCTTCGGCGAAGCAGCCGATGTGATTTCACTGTGCAACAAAACATTTTGTCTTGGCATGTCTTGGCCATTGAACAGTCATTGCAATATTCTGTCATTGCGCCTCCCAATGACTATCACAAAATGTGGCTGCACCCACACTGCCGCCAACTGCGAGCGGCAATGTCGGGAGTGGGGGGGATCTCCACTGATTGCGATAGCTTTTGTTGGGGACATCGACCGTATCTACCGTGGCTCCGTAAGCGCCCACCAAGTCCAGGCCCTTCCTGGATCTTCGTGAGTCCCGACAGCCTCATAGGCATCTTGCTCGCGAAGAGCGTCAGGAACCAAGGCATGCAAAACCTGAGCCAAAGCTAATGTAGTCTTGATTGATCAACCCCCGATATGAAAAGGATTTCCAATTCAAATGGGGTAGGGTGTGGGCGCGCCCGTTTCGGACGGTCCGCAAGTTCGTGCATTCAAAATTGGGGTGGTTATTAATCAAGAGTCTACATCAGCTACTACACACTGGCGAAGAGGGCGTAGTAGAACTGCTGCGGAAACCGAACGTCGCGGCGACTTCATGCCACGGAGAACCATTTGGTTTGCCCGGAAAGGGCGGCATGATGTGACCCTGCATGGCTTTCCACCGCTGATTCAGCCTTGAACCACCCAACAGTGTAATTATTCTTGGACTCGGGGAAACCCTTGCTGGCCGGCAAGCAGAAACTGATAGTCTGGTTATGGTTCGGACCATCGAGAAATAGCATTCAAGGGGTGGCAGGGCTTTCGAGAATTGCACTCAGTCCCGCACATGTCTGGAGTCCTGCGTGATTCAATTGGATTGACAAACTGATTCGGACATGCAAAAAGAGCCCGCAGGCACGGTCTTTGTTTGAAGTAGGGAACGGGATCTGAGTAAACATACAGTACAGTTCCCAGGTGGAAATTGCAAGAGTGTGACACTTGTTGCAGAGGATGTCAACGCAAGAGCTTCAAATCTGTCTCATTTCGGTCGCAATCCCTTAGCGCCAGACACACCCTTCTCAAGGAAGAAGTTTTGAACCCTGGGGCCTCAGTGCTTTGTGAGCTCCCAAATGCTCAAAGTCTCTTCATGAAGCACGTGTGTGTATTATATATATATACATATTATACAGACAGTAAGTGCTAGTTCGATGGGTCGCAAAAGCGCCTTGAGAAGATCTTCCAAAACATGCCCAACTCATCCAAACTCTCACGTGGTGCTCGGCCATGAGGGTACGGACCAGCATGAGTGGCTGGAGAAGCCATGAGGGGATGCAGTCAATCCGTCTCGCAACCTTGGAGAAGACATGATAAGCCACCATACGCAGAGCTGGGCCGTCTGACAATGATAAAGGAGCAATCGCCTGAAGAATATGAAAGCACACTGCAAAGGCACCTGCCACGTCTGATAGGAACAGTTCACTGAAACGGTTCAATCGATGTGGAGCGAGTCCCAAACTTGCATTGCCCTAGACTGGAAAACGAGCCTACTGGTGTTGGCTGAGAAGCAAGCTTGGTACGCACTAGAGCTGATGAAAGTGGAAGCCAGGATTCCCCGGGCTCGGACTCTCGGGAACTGCACCTTTGGCACTTCGATTCTCATGATGATAAACCATGACAGTTGGGCAAATTCCTCCGAAGAAAAGAACCTCAATGCAAGGCAGCAGGGGCCAGTAGTGTCTGTGGGTTAAAGGACAAAGCTCATTTGGCTCTCCGCTCTGTTTGGCTAACAATTGTGGCTACTAGTCACAAGAAGCTACTAGGGGATCCTGGCCTTACTACTAGGAGCAAGGACGCTACTAGGGGCTTCTAGCATCGCTACTAGTAACGAGAAGCTACTAGTAATTGTGACCGCTCTGCTTGGTCACGTCGGTGTCAGACACTAAATCGCAATCAAACGCTCGCTGGCCGGCCGACCTTGGTCTCGCTCGCGCCCGGCCAACGGAGCGATATCCCTCCCATGGTGTCAAGGACAAGGAACGGTGCATAGTCTTGAACAAAAGCCGAGAAGAGGTCAAAGACCTGGCACTCTGTATCACCAAAAACTGTCGGATGACGCGCACTTCCCAGTGGCGCCCAAGTAGCGCCAAGAAATGAAGGAAAAAAGAGTCCTAAAAATGATCCAAGGCATTGACCCGGGCTTGTACTGGGACAGGTCACCTATTAGATCCTATTAGGCTTGCGCTGATGAAGGAAGTTGGACACATGCCTCATCATCTGTGACTGCAGCATCATCAGGGTCCAGCTGCAGCCTGGCCAATGACGCGCTGTGAAGCTACCCTATGCTCTACACTGGCAGATAGCGCAAGCAGTCTCTGCCTCCACAGAGGAGAGCTAGACGGGGTTCTGAGCTGTCCACCATCTAAATGAGGTTCTTGCAGAAACTAGACTGCTGCGCTTCAGGAAAGTACAGGCTGCTGTGTCCCTGTTGAGCCTCGAAGTCTCCAATTGGTTTGCCATTGAGCCTTGTTTCGTTAGTCCGCCGACTGTTTCGTTCGCTTCTTGGAACCAAGTCGTAGTCCTTTTTTCCGGTGCAACGAGCCAGGATCTCTGCAAGTAGAGGAAAGGTGCCAAAACCTGGACAAAAAGGTGCCAAGACCTTCGCAGGTTGTGTTCGTTTCGAAGGATGAAGACGTTTCCACCGATCGACCTGGCCAACGTGGTTCTTTCGCCTTTTGCGGGGTTTCCATGACGTCTTTTTGTAGGACCGAAAGAAGCACTCTGATGCTTGAGCCTTGTAACCCACCAAAGAACAAAAAAGGGCACCCTTCTCAGCGCGGCGCCTCATTCAGACCTTGCTTGTACTTCGTTTGCTGCGTCTGACACCAGCAGGTCAACATCGCCTGTGACAGTGGCCCCTCTAAGGTTTCAACCTGGTAGAGGGTCATAGGGGTTACGCCTGCTGGTGATTATGGAGATAAGCAAGGTAACAACTCATGTTGTGAACCAGCCACGAAGAAGAAAACTCAAAGGCTCAAACGATCTAACTTGAAAGTCCGGCAGTGTGTAGTCAAAGAGGTGGCTCAAACGCTCAAACATTGTGGATAGAAACTCTGAGCCAACGGCATAGACAGCATACGCAGGCACACGCAGGCACACTCTGTACTTGCGCGTCCCACCATCTCTTCCACCATCCCGCCACCTCCATCTTGTCCCGCACATGGGGCTGTCGAAAGTATTCCATGTCGGCCTTCGTGCGCTCACAGTCCTCACGCTCAGAGGCTAGAGGTCCGTATATGTTCTGCCAGCCGTAAGGGCGGCAAGCCCCAGAAAGCCAGAGGGCTATTGCAGGCTGTGCCAGGTCAAAGCTTTTCACATTCCACAGTGGCGTTACTCCTCCCCGTCCCTACAATGCATGGGATTCACGAAACGAACACACCTAGTATATTCATTCATATTCCTAGTATAAGGTTCAAAGCCAAGGAACATTTTGAAGAATGAGCCCTCACAAAAGAACAGAGCCCAGTCACGGTAGCAAATTTATGCTTTGACAAGGTCAGGTTGCAAACAACCTCGACAAGTATACTTGATGCTGCAGATCTGCAGATCCCAAGTCACCCACCTATCACACCAAGTCACCCACCTATCGATGCCCAGAAGTGGGCATGTAAACTCTAACTGTCGAGTATCTTAACTACTCAGACTTAGACGTCATAAAGATGCAACTTTAAGAAGTCTAAGAAGTCTTCTTTGCCCATTCTTTCTTTGTAGTAGGAACAATAAGCTACTAGGGGCTCCTGGCCTTACTACTAGGAGCAAGGACGCTACTAGGGGCTCCTGGCATCGCTACTAGTAGCAAGAAGCTAAGAATTAAGCGCTCCAACTCATCTCCCAACTGCAGCGACCCCACACAGACAGAACAGTCCGCTCGGATGACCCGTTGGTTCGGTTCCTCGACGGTTGGGTGCAGGACGTGGTACAGGATGCCAAGCCACACAGTTGGGTTAGATACATGCGAAGTGGTAAGCAAATTGTCTTTGGAGTTCTGTACAAATGCGATGAAAATCGTTCGATTCGACATTGTCTTCATGAGCATCCGACATTGAGGGCAACTTTCCAGCTGCTAAAGCATCTTGACACACCTCGCACCAGAATTGGGAGGAACCGACAGGTCTTCATGTCTTTTGTTCGCCAGCTTTGTGACAAAGAGGCAAACGACCGGATACAGAAGAAGCATGAAGAAACCATCGAAACCTCAGACTTTGGATAGAACTGGCTTCAATAGAGACACTGTCGGACAGAGAGGAACCAGGACTCACACTTTCGGACAAGGCTGAGAAACCTTGCAAGTCGTCTGCAACACTGCTCCGAAGAGTATTCCACCTGTTGATCCAAGGAGTCTTTGCCACCAGAAATGGAGGCGGCCACCTTGCAACACACATGGCTGGCACGGATAAAACACTGCTGGAACACATACACAGAGAGAGAGAGAGAGGCAAAGCCAGAATGGACTCCATGGACCGCGGAAATTCATCTGTTTCCTCGTGGACAGATTTGGTCGCTTTGCTCAAGTAAGAAAGAACTTTTTTTTGGCCATAGCGACTCTGACTACTTTGCCACCTAAAAATTGAAATGGGTGAAGCACATCGGTGATGAAGCTGGCAGCCTGCAACATCAATTTCGGGGGCACCGCTGTTTTTACCGATGTGCGAATCGCAACACGGCAAAGTTCTCGCTACGTAGGTACAAGTATCGAAAGACTTCCTCGCGAGGTAAAATGAGGCAGGCAAAGATTCTGTGCACCTTGAAATAGTCCCTATTTAGATATATAGTTAGTCCTTCAAACAAGGGATGCGGTCAAGCTGCGAACCCTCAACAAGCAAGCTCAGCGAGCAAACCAAAGCCAAGAACATGTGCTCGCCTATCTGGGCCCTGGTCTCTGTAGGAAAGTCATAACCATCCTGGCATATTCAGAGCAACTCTTCGAGCCTCCTGAGCCCAACATCCAAATTCGGAGCTACTAGTAGAAATGCCCTTGTTACTAGTAGTAATGCCAGGAGCTACTAGTAGCGTCCTTGCTCCTAGTAGCGATGCCCTTGTTACTAGTACAGTAGCTTCTTGTTCCATGGGCATGATGTGCACATGCAAAAGTTCAATCAAGTCAGCTGAGATGAGAAGAGCTCCTACAAGGGATTCAAGCACGATGTGTTCAAAATATCCATGTGATCCGCAATAGAGTTGACCAATCACGGTTTGCCTGTCATTCAAAGGTGGTCTCCAAAATACAGGTATGGTAACTCGGTGTAACTAGGATGCGCCGTCTAGGTTCTGGCAATCTGTGGAGCAGGAGGGACAAAAGATCAACTACAGTCATTGACACACATGGAAGCTCAATCCTGTCATGAGAACAAATTTAATCTACCACCAAACCATAAAGTGCTCGCTGACAAAGGGGTCATTGCTGGATTAACTACAACCGAAACTCTGAGAAAGGTACAAAGCCTGCCCATCTGAGACAAAACATGCTAGGTGCAAACCCGTGCTTGCTGCATGCATGGCCAGGACGGTCAAAGGTTTCGGCACAACCCAGGAACCCAGGAAATCCACACAAGGACTGTGCCCAATGACAGGAACAACATTGAAAAAGCCTGTGCCCAAAGCACGAAAGACCCAACAAAAGGAGCTCGAGAAGATTATGATATTGACAAAACTGTAGCTTTATGGTTATGTTCATAAAACTATGCATGGACTTATGTTGGTGCGCTGGAAGCATCCTTGCAACTTGCTAGAATCTCTGTCCCTCTCATATCTATCTATCTATCTGTCTGTCTATCTGTCTATCGATCTATCGCTCTATCGATCTATCCATCTATCCATCAATATATACAAATATCTCTCTCTCTCTCTTTCCCCCTCCTTCCCTCTCTCTCTCTCTCTCGCGTGTGCTCATTGTGTAACATGCTGTCAGCTTGTGTTTTCTTGCTTGGTAAGGAATCAGGAATGGCAGCACCGATCAGAAAGGCAATTGCAACCACACGCATAAAATATCTTCTAGGATTGCAGGGTCCAGGTCAGAAATAGACATGGATATCCAGGCATGAACCACATCTGTTTCTTGACAAATGCATGTGCCATAATAAGCTGCTCGTGATGAGAAAAGTGTATAATTACTACAGTAATTACTGTCAAAGCAATGCTGAGACTGAGATTTTTTAAGTGTCCATCGGCTCAAAGCATTCAGCCCTTTGGCTTGATCCTTCTTTGCTGCATCGCCGCCTGCAACCAAGGGTTCACATGCAGGATGCCAGCTTTTGCGCTTAGCTTCAAGAAAATCTCTCAGACGCGAACCAAATCTTATGTGGCACCAAACTTCAGCACAACCAAGCAAGTGCCCACAAATGACTGTTGGCCCTAAAAAGGATTGTAAGATTGTAACCGTAGAAAAACGGGTCACAAATACAAGTTGTCCTATTCCAACATGGCCAAACGTGGAGCTTCGGTACCAGCCTCCTTCTGCCTGGAAACCTTTTGGTTCTCTGGAATCCAAAATCGGTCCGGGTTTCGCCTTGGACGTGTGAAGTTCAGCCATGTGGTTGCGTTCCACATTTCCACAGGCGCAACCACGGGAAGAACCACGGGTGTTCTCGAAGTCGATGTGTGACGTGTGCTCTGCGGAGGACATGTGTGACGTGTGACTTTGGTGAGGATGCAGTCCCAACGATGTGAAAATGCAGCACCTTCACCAGCAAAATGTTGGCTCTGACCCAAGCCAAAGACCAAACAAACTCCATCAAATTCCAAAATTTTTTCTTGTGCGGATGGCTGTGATCTCACCAGCTTGGAATCCCTCCGCAAGAAATGAACAAAGAGTCCAATGTTCGTCTTCTATGTCCAAGGTCAGGACTGCTTCTCGCTGGAATGCGGATACCGCACGTACAGCAAATTGTGGAAGACCTGCCTTGGGGTAAAACATACGGCACTCAGCTCTTTGGCGCCTCGAAACCGCTCAAACCATAGCTCCATCACTCGGTCCCAATCTAGAAGGCCTTCTCGATAGAGAGGGAACCAAGCGACAAGATGGCCCGAAAGGATTGCAGGAGTACGAGGATGAGTAAGAATCCAGCAAGAAACCCAAAGTTCGACATGATGTGATGTGATGACGTGGTGTGCTTCGTGATGTTGTTGTCACGAAGCAGGATAGCAACGATGATGGTTGTGACAACGTGTGCGTGAGGGTGTGTGTGCGCACGAATTGTTAGTTATAAAAACCAGGGTGAAGATCACGACAATGATTTGAATATATCATATCCGTACCAAGACTCTCCACAAAAAGCATCCACATCACCGACCTGATTTGGCCAGGCCATCTGCAGTTTAGTAGCAAGTAGTAGATGCAACCACCAAGCATCCCGCTCACACTGTGTTTACACACACAAGTTTCCCTCTCCCGAATGGCACAGAGCCACGCAAACGCACTGTCCACCCAGGCTTTGCCAAACAGCATGGCACAGCGACACCCTGTGCCACTTCCTGCACGCAACAATGTAAGACAAAAACAGTTTCACACTTTCACATCCCAAGCGCCCATTCGTCCATCTTCGACTCATACCTTGACATCGCAGTCATTCACTTTCACTTCGTCATCGAATGTTTTCGACCGACAACAAGTTCACACTTTGTCATCGCAATCATCGTGTTTTGACGACCGTTCCACACATTCATTTTCAAGGAGCGCTTCACACTTAATCATTGCTAATATCAGCTTTCGACAGTCTCACATTTTGAACATCGGACAGTCACGACCCCTGTAAAGGGTTACCCGAAGCTGCAGTTTCGCGCATCCGACATGCACGACCTCCACAGAGGGCCATGCTTGGATGAACCGGGCTACCCCGCCAAGCTGCCTTGAGGGGACTTCTAAAGAATGTCGAAGTTGTAGGCGTATTGAGTAGTTCTTTACATATGTATTTATCCGCCTGTATTTATGCACTTGCATTACTACGCCTGTATCAGTACACCTGCATCTCTACACCTGTGTTTGTACACTGTGCTTTTACACGTATGTGCCTGTCTCTTCGCGCTTGTATTGAAACACATGTATCGCTGCACCTGAACGTAAGCACAAGTATCTTTTTGCACCTGTTAAACTCCACACATTGTATATACATGCACCTGTATCTATAGTTTGGTCCACATCGGCAATACACCTGTATCTCCACATGATAATGCTACTGCAGATGTTTGATGACGATGACGATGATGATGTTTCTTTACGAAGAACCCTTCGCAGGAGCTTTCAGTAAAACCGTTGGTAAGGGCCCCGTTCAAAAGGCCCCCTTCCAATTTTGTCTCTATCTAGAAGGCTGCAGGTGTTACGTGGTGTCTCCACATTGGATCGCGGTCGAATTTTGGATCTTGACAAGCCAAGTTGGGGTGCAGCGGTTCAGACAAATGTCATCAGGAACCGCTTTGAAACGCAAAATTTGCATTTAATTCATCAGGCTCACTGGTGCGTCATCGGTTCCTGAGAAAATCAAGCCCAAACTTTTTTATTGGCCTGACTAAAGGTCAGAGTAGGGCTTGATTTTCTCACTTCTTGCAATTTGCACCAGTGTCCGTCCAAGTGATCGTCGCAGGATTGACGCGGGGAATAAGGCTGGTATCAACCGGCCAAATTGATCAATAGATCTGTCATGAGAAACCTTGAAAGACTGGGAAAGCGTGAACGCAAGCTGCAAGCATGTCACAGGCTGCACAAGACTTCACCAGGTTCTCAATCACAGTTCTATGCACAGCTTTCCCAGATATTTTGTCCGCTCTCCATACATAGGAAGGAGGCAGGAATCAATGGCCAGTGCATGGGCACCACATGACGCGTTCAATTTGCAGTATCACTTGATGAAAAAGTCGAGCTGCCGCCGCTCCCGTCCAGTGGCTCAACCATCAATGGTCTGGAAAGACCCAGCTTTTATCGTTGAAGCGACTGAAAGAGCAGGCAGCGGAAAGATGCTAGAAAGTTAGGTGATCTTCACATTAAAACAATGCACTTAGACAGCTTTGCTTTGAGCTCCGCGCACGTTGCCACGTCGGAGCTCGTCTTTTTTCTGTCTAAGGTTGGGACGGGAACATGGTGGGTTGGACTACAAACCATTGAACCTGCTAGTTCGAACCAATGCTAATTTCGAAAAGAAGAGCACGTCCAACCCTGAGAGGAGTTGCCAAACCAACCCTGAGAGGTTTCACCAACCCAGAGAGGTTTTACCAACCCTTTCTTTCATTCGTCCACCACGGAGTGGACCACGTTCCTGGGCTGAGAGGAGTGACGTTCGTGTGGTGGGTCGGGCCTCCAGGGAGTAGAAGCTCTTTTGGTGTCAAACAAAAGGTTCATGGTCAATTTGGCCAGTACATAGCAATGTTGACATTTTTTCGGAAAAAGGAAAACACATGTAGGCGGCATGTAGGCTAGTACCCTGATCTCCAGGCTTGTGCTCGAAGTGCTAGCAAGCATCATTCAGCATCATTCACGCGTCCCTGCGAACGGGGCGGCGAATGAAGCTTTGCAGGAACCAACTGGGTCGACGTGACAGGTCCTTTTTAATTCGTTTCAAGTTGTTTTTTTAAAGGCTCCGAAAAGACTTAAAAAGTTCAAACGTTTAAATCAGATCTTGCATAATTCTTTATTTTTAATACTCTAATAGTCTATATGTTTTAACTAATAAATTTTTTAAGGCTCCAAAAAGCAAAAATTAAAACAAATCTTTCATATGTCTTGATGTTTAGTTCTTGTCAGGCTCCGAAAACATTGATAAACTGTTCCTGCAACTTGTTGCGAGCAGGAACGCCACCCACGCCGACCCAGTTTACGACTCTTCGGCCTTTGGAAGATCATCCTGAAAGGTGGCATCAAATCTCGAATGGCAAGCGCCTGTTCAGCCTAAGAGGTCACACTGCTGGCATTGTACTATGTCAATATGCATAATATGTGTGGCTGCAAAACTCTTCGTCCAACCGTATGCAATCACTTTGCATTGGAAGGGCCCAATTGAACTATATGCTTTGCACTTCAGCCTTTACACAAAGGTCCATCCATCATGTTTTAGTAGTGCATTCCTTTTGGGGGCCAACACTTCCGGTTGAAGGCAGTTCAAGTATTCTGCTTTATATACCGTGTTTTGACCGTTGCTCAAATAGGGTGCTGTCTGATTACTGAATCACCAAGCTCTTAAGGGTGAAAATAACAAAATAGATCATTAGCCCTAGAGAGGAGGAGCAGAAGGAGCAGAAGGTTTCATGGGGTCAAGGGATGTAAAGGGCAGAAGCAATTGCCATCGACCGCAGGTTGGGTCCAAGCCCGACAGCCAGCAAGGCCAGATGAAAGGGGACATCTATCCCAAGCCGCTCATGGGACAGTGCCAACTGCTGGTGATTGTTCGACAAACCGAAGGAGCTGATGAAAAATTAAGATACCAACGATGATGAGAAATCAACATTGATGGTGGCGCAATGCGCAGGGTGAAGCATATTACAAACAACACCAGTGCTTATTTCCTACAAGAAAAGCATTCCATCAGCCCAGCTTGAGGCCAAGTTGCTCCACGAACCGTCCGGCCTGCAAATTGCTGCAGGAGATCTTGGAACTGGGGGATGTGTTGTCCACTCTCACACTTTTGACAAGATGAGGCATGTGAGTCTTGACGAGCAACAAACCTACGAAGCTGGCAGTCTATAAAAAGGAACAGAGGTATTGCCGTATTGCTCAATGTTTCACCCTCACCTGCAGCGCTCCACAGCTTGTCTCCTACGCAAATTCCAGCGGTCTCAGCCAGACTTCCGGGAGTGACCTGTCACCAGCCCCAACAGCGGCCGGCGTTGGACGTCCAAAAAGAGGTTCACAGCTGGAGAGCAACAAATTGAAAGTAGGAGGAGCAAAGCGTAAGGTAAGGTTTGATTGTTTCATCTGGTTTGTCTCTCTTCTTTGCACATCGACTCTTCTTCAAGCCTTTTTCGCATCAACCCCTTGTAGTTGATGAAGCATGATGCAGTGCGGCAGACCAGCGAAAACTCACATGGGTCAGGCCCGGCTTCACCATCATCTTTAATACCTACTTGCAGTGTGTATATATATATACAGTATAGTTATAATATAGATCCAGTAGATTCAAATAGATAGATCCCAGGTAGAAAATGTGAAACCGTGCCGCGGTCATTCGTGAGGAGCACATTCACAGAGTCTCATAGAGTCCCCATCAGCCAACATTCGTTGGATTTCAAAAGGTGTACTAGCCGTACTAGCCAGCAGTGTCTAAACAAAAGGAAATGTTTACTATTGTCTATTGTACTTTTTCTGAATCTTTTTGACCATTTGCGACTCATTGCTACAAACTGCTGAACCTGCTCGTGGAACATGTGTCAAATCCCAAATTCACCTTTGGCCTTCACCACGTAGATGTCCCCATCGCGTTCGACCATGTCGAGATCAATACCGAAGGGTTTGGACTCCACGGTGAATCGTACCTCGCATCTTACTCGGCCCAAAGGGCTTGCTGCTGCTGCAGGAAAGGACATGTTCTTCTTCCAAAACAATATCTACTGAGATATTGGCAGCATCACCTACGCGTACGACTCATATGATATAATCGCTATCCAAGAAATAGACTGTGCGGGCATGCCAGCTTGCTGCGCTAATAACACTCCGACTCACGTTCCATGGAAGTTGTGCAAGTGGATGGCATGGCCCCGTTGGATGACTACTCCTCTACAAACAGGTGGTTTTTCCACTTCCATGGAACGTAAGTTAAGCTCTTACGTGGATCTCTGATTCCATGCTTTGTCCAGATTGTCCAGATTTACAAGCGCAAAATCAAATGAGTCTGTTCATCAAAAAAAAGAGTAGACCAAAGTTGCGTTCTGTCTAAGAAACCCCACGGTTTAACTGTTTAACTCCCTGCAAGCAAGGAACCACTCTGGACTTCCTTACTTGCTGGCGCCAGGAAGCAAATTGGCCCAGCTGGAGACCCCAATAGCAAGATACAAACCGGGACAAAAAGAAAAATCTGGAAACAGCTGCTGTTTTCAACACATCGACCATCTCTTCCTTGGACACCATCATCACATAACCGGGACACCGTCACAAAATGACCAGGGCACCATCAAAACATGACCGAGACACCGTCACAACATGACTGGGACACAATCAAAACATGATCAGGACACCATCACAACATGACCGGGACACCATCACATGACCGGGACACCGTCACAACATGACCGGGACACCATCACATGCCTGGGACACAATCACATGAAACATGACCGGGACACCATCAAAACAGGACCGGGACACCATCACAACATGACCGCGCCACCATCACATGATCGGGACACCATCAAAACATGACCGGGACACCGTCACAACACGACCGGGACACCATCAAAACATGACCGGGACACCATCACATAACCGGGACACCATCAAAACATGACCGGGACACCATCACAACATGACCGGGACCAAAACATGACCCGGACACCATCAAAACCTGACCGGGACACCATCACAACATGACTGGGACACAATCAAAACATGACCGGGACACCATCACAACATGACCGCGCCACCATCACATGATCGGGACACCATCAAAACATGACCGGGACACCGTCACAACACGACCGGGACACCATCAAAACATGGCCCGGACACCATCACAACATGACCGGGACACCTTCAAAACATGACCGGGACACCATCACAACATGACCGGGACACCATCAAAACACGACCGGGACACCATCAAAACAGGACCGGGACACCATCACAACATGATTGGGCCACAATCAAAACATGATCGGGACACCATCAAAACATGACCGGGACACCAGCATCACATGACCCGGACGCCATCAAAACATGACCGGGACACCATCCGCCCACCAGCTCTGACGGTGACCCGACGGCGCCCGTCCGCCTATTAGTTTTGCAAGACCCCATAGCATGGCTATTGGGGAAAAATTCCAATTGGCTGCATCACACTGGTGTCACAAACGTGCTCTGCTCTAGCTAGGTTTTCCCATCAAGCAACGGTCAGCCACATTTTCTCCAAATGATTTCTCGAACCCGCAAGCGAATGTCGCTATCCGGAGCTGGAGCCTTGTTCGAGTCTTGGAGCTCTAAAGGCATATGTTTTTCAGAGCATGCTCTGGTCAACCACCAAACCATAGACATGTGGTAGACCCTTTTTCTGTTCAAGATGGGTCTACCTGGTAGAATCCCAAGCAGTCTTGGTCTTGGCTGCACTTGCAACAACAGTGCACTCCATGATCTCATCGGGCGCAAAAATTGACGGCGACTGGGTTTGCAGCTGATAATTTCATTGAGAATGTCGAGGCACTTTGGTTTCCTTGCTGGGCGATAACGGCAGGGCACCTGCAGCAGTCAACATGGAGGATGAAAAGCCAACGCGCTCAAAAGAGATGCAAGAACGTTCATGCCTCATAGATTGCATGAGTTCAAGCATCTATTGTCGGAAGTACACTAGGTGTTCGAGTCATGCCCTAATTGAGGGACGACAAACAAAAACATGCATGGCAGCTGATGATGTGTACCAGGGTTCGGTTATTCACAGCTCTTGCAGAAAATCACATGTCAAACTGTCACTCCGCTGCCTCTACATTGAGAGATCGGAGACATCCTGACTCTGAAAAAGGCCATCCGGTCATTTTAAACATTGCAGAAATACAGCAATTATGCCACTTGCCGTAACACTGCATCCTGTCGTTCAAGCATCTGGTTTTTGCGAGTCTTTCACAAGTTTGCTTCACTTTGAGAACTATATGCCGCATGCCTAGGCTAAGCTCGCTAAATCCTTTAGCGACGATCTATTTGCAAGACACCAAGCAAAACGCAAAAAGTCAGAACGTGAGAAAAGTCAAAAAGTCAAAAAGGTAAAGGAAACAAAAGCACGCAGCGAGACTTTTCGATGTTTCGATATTTTTGGACACCAGTCACATGCCGTGCCCTTCAACAAAAGTCTAGCAGAATTGATCCAAACGTTGCTTCTGCTTTTGCTCCTACAGACAGAGAGAGGATCTGGAGGTCAAAACACGCAGCCCCGATGACCTTCAAAAAGAGACGCCCGCCAAAAGGACCCGGCAAGCCCCGGGACCTTTTGGCGGGTGACTCTTTTTATCATCGTTCCCTTTTCGTGCACTTTTCGACTTTTCGCGACTTTTCGACTTTTCGCAAAAAGTTCGGAGAGCAAGTAGATCCAGCTCATACATTTAGCAACCACTGCCTTTTCCACGCCCCACAATACTCTTTAACCTCCCGGAGCCTCGTGCATTCATGACCAATTCCCTCTCGCAGTTTCTGGTTGCCCCGATCCCTTGATTGGAGTCACAACTGATGTCTTTTTCCGCGCTGATGTCCTCGATTCTTCTTGTGCTGTTTTACTGCAGAATCGTCAGTCTCCTCTCCTTAGTTTGCCATTTTGCAGTGGTTCTTTTCCAGCTAAGGATACGAACGATACTTGCACTGTTCATTGTATGAAGTGGTTTAGTTTGTTTCGAGCGAAATGAAAAATGGAACCTCTGGGGAAGTTTTTTGATTCATGTTTTCACAAGTTCTCGCAACACTCCCTGACATCACCATTCACGTTGATGCGCTTGGTGCATATACATCTGCGGCATCTGCCAAGACTGTCTCTTTCTTGAGGTGCACTTCGGCCTAAGTCGGCTTCAGAGCGGCGAACACTTGACGTCACACGTCAAGAACAAAGAGAAGCGCTCCCACCTGCAAGGATGTTCTTTTTTTCGGAAGAGCGTGAAACAGAAGTCCAGAAGAATTAACTCTGAAGTTAATGCTTGTACATGTGTGTGTGTGTCACTTCTGCGCTCATGCCAAAGAATTAAATCGAGAGTTGGTTATAGCAAGCGGATTGTCATTTTCCCACGTCAATGTGTGAGCTGGCAGAATTGAATCTGGAGTTAATTCTTTGTAATACGGCGCATGTCCACACTACTGCTTCGGACAATGGGCGCCAGGAATCAAATCCAGAGCAAATTCTTCGTTTTCAGAGATCTGGTGGAGGAGTCATGTATATATATATATATCACCAGTTAAATTTGTGGCAAAGAAGTCAGTGATCACAGGCTTTGCCTTGATATCACCAAGGTCGCTTTCTGATGCCTTGCGATCTTTCAATGGTGATATTCCTGGTGGCCCTATTGGGAGCCCCTAGTGAGGGATTAAATCAAGAGTTAGCACTTCGATATGCGCAGAAGAGTACGTGCAGAGGCTTTGGTTGTAAAACTACCTCTTGGCTTATGTTTTTTTAACTCTTCTGTTCACGCCTTTTCGTTCTTCTTTCAGCTGTAACACTGGTAGCAATAGTCGCCGCCGCCACCGCCGCCGCCGTCGTCGTAGTAGTTGTTGTTGTTGTTGTTGTCGTAGTCGTAATCGTAGTCGTAGTCGTAGTGGTAGTGGTAGTGGTAGTAATCGTCGTCGTAGTAGTAGCAGTAGTAGTAGTAGGAGTGGCAGTGGTGGTGGTGGTGGTGGTGGTGGTGGTGGTGGTGGTACTGTAGTTCGGTTGTGGTGGTGGTGCTGGTAGTGCCGGTAGTGCTGGTGGTAGTAGTAGCAGTAGTAGCAGTAGTAGCAGTAGCAGTAGCAGCAGTAGCAGCAGTAGCAGTAGTAGCAGTAGTAGCAGTAGTAGCAGTAGGAGCAGTAGTAGCAGGAGTAGCAGTAGCAGTAGCAGTTAGCAGTAGCAGTAGCAGTAGCAGTAGCAGTAGCAGTAGGAGTAGTAGTAGTAGTAATAGTAGTAGTAGTAGTATGGTAGTAGTATAGTAGTAGAAGAGGAGCAGCAGCAGCAGCGGCAGTGAGCTAAGTAGTAATTAGAAGCTGCTACATGCGCGGACATTGTGTTGTAGAACAATTTCAATTTCACTCGTTGGCATTATCAACTTGCCTGCAGCATCTTTCCCACTCAGCGACAAAGATGTGCAACGATCCCCAATGATCCCGCTATTTCCGTGACATGCCTTGACCGATCGCTATCCTCATTCAGCCAACTGATCACAATCCAATCACTTGCTGTGTCCCTGCCTGCTCCTCAGCGAGCAAAGCTACTGGTCCAACTTGAATCGGGCACATTGATGGTCCAGATCTGCAGTCGCGTGTCAGCTGTGAGATGCGTGTTGGTCTCTTATTCTGTGCAGAAATGCATGGCCCGTGATATCCACCAAAGATCTATCAAGCAACCCCTCTGAGTTCCGAAAAAGGACCACAGCACGGCAAGCCTGTACGAGGTCAGGAAGAGGTTCAGCTCGCCCAAAGAACAGCTTGAGCCACAAATGGATCCGGAAGAAAAGACATAGAAAGAAACTGAAATAAAAGGGATGAAAAAGAAGGGAAGGGGGAAGGGAAGGGAAGGGAAGGGAAGGGAAGGGAAGGGACGGGAAGGGACGGGAAGGGATGGGAAGGGACGGGAAGGGACGGGAAGGGACGGGACGGGAAGGGACGGGAAGGGACGGGGAAGGGGACGGGGA
>CAXAMN010027139.1:0-19825 GCA_963970005.1 Durusdinium trenchii | reverse complement strand
AGGGGAAGGGGAAGGGGAAGGAAGGGAAGGGGAAGGGGAAGGAAGGGAAGGGGAAGGAAGGGAAGGGAAAGGAAGGGCTCCTTCAATAAGTCAATAAGGCAACTTTAAAGGGATCGTCCCTTCCGTTTGTCCCCTCCATTTTTCCGCCCAGATCACTCTTCCGGAATATTGTACTTTTTCGCTGTAAGCTACTAGTGCAAGACATGAACCTGACATCTCACCAAAAAAAGAACTCAGAGTGATCACAGTGATCAATTCAGGAAAATCTTGTGTCTGAGCTTGCTGCAACTTCCGCTGCTCGAACTCTGAGAGGCTTCCTGAAACCAAATCAAACAGCTTGGGATTCGTTCAACTTGGCAAATCATCGGCAGTAAACAAAGGGCCAGAATTGCCATAGCTTTTTCCGAGAGAGTCCCTCGTCACGAGACTCGGACTCCCCAGCAAAATCTCAGGGCCAAGATTCGAAAGATCTCCCCGCTATAGCGGTTGTGAAAAAGGAGCCTCGGCTTGGCACAAGGAACTCACTTCGGGTGGCTCTCGTTGACATTTGGTTTCGTGTCGTTGATATTTAAATATGACTAAATATTAAATATGTATGTCATAGATGCTCCGTGGGGTCAGAGACCCATTCGGCCTAGATGCTCCTCTGGAACTTTCTCAGGCTTTGAAGCCACAGCCTATGCAAGCTGAATCGCTTGGAATCGTTTGATTAGTATGCAAGCATATGCAAGCAGTATATAATTGCTTCATCATGGCGGACAGACTACGAAGAGGGTGAAACATCTTCTACTCGACCCACGAAGCATGGCTAGAAGTCTGGCAGCGCGGTCTGGTCGCCCTTTGCAGCGCCTCGTTGTACAAGTCTTCTGGCAACTGCTGAATCGCGCGCCACCTCGGCTACAACATAGCTACAGGGTTCCCAAACACATGTGGTCTTGTGATCCACTCTAGATTTGCTACCACATTGTACTCTAGTCCATCAACGACAAAAGTATGTCTTCAGCAACTTTCAACTTGGAAACCACGACCATGAAGCTCTTTCTGAAATCCCTCCATCATCCGTCTATATCAATATCAAGAAAGCTGACCGTGAAACTCTGACTCACGCTCCGGTGTTGCTCTGGGGTGATGTGTTCATCAGTCAAGCAACATGCGCTGCTCAGCTCGTTCTTCATGCACCTGGGCGTGTTGCTGGTCACAGTTTTGGGCAGAGCCAGTTGTGCAAAGTTTGGGCGCACTTACAAATGCCCTTTTGAAATGTGGTTGCAACATGATGCCTATCAATGTGGAATTTGTCCTGCCAATCAAAGTCCTGGGCCCTCTTGACACTTTACCTGGTCTCAAAGTGTTATATAAACCCTTCGAAGGGGATTTTCCAACACCATGCGATCGTGCTGAACAGCAGCAACTTCTCAAATCGATACGAACGCATGGTGGCCTTGTAAATTAAGTTTGCTCTTTCACAGAGCGTATCAAACTCTGCTTTCGTCTCCTCGTACTCGGCCTGTGAGGTGAAACGAAGGAGGTGCTTGCTGATCTTTGCCATTCGCCCACACATGCATGGCACTACAGTTAGGTGTAGTCATAGTGGTCGACATTCAGTCACCCAAGTGAATAACATGCGATCAAGATTGGTTCATTTACTCTTAACCCATAGCTTGCGATCATTCACACTTACAAGGAAGAAATAGTTCTTGGAAAGAATGAAAACCGGTTGGGCTCCAGTTCGAAAGCAAAGCAATGCCAGTTATGATTGCCGCAGCATCGGCATCAAACCCCACACACCGAGACACGCCTGGTCTTCCTCGCTTTCCTGTATCGACGTGTCAAGAGCAGTGCTTGTGACAAAAAGTGCGTTTGAGCAGTCTCAACGTTGATTTGTTTGTCTACATCGATATCGCCCAGAGTATTGGCCAAATTTGTTTTACAGTATCGGTTCTGCTCATTTGTCCTTTGCGGAAAACGAGGAAATATGTCAAATTTGACACCCAAAGAGAGCCGCACCACGACTTGACATGCCGGGAACTTCAGACAAGAAAGTCGTCTGATGTTTGGCCAAATCCAACAGATTCTTTTCTCAAGCCTTCGGCTCCGAGCCAGCCGGCCTTCGGCTCTCGTGGAGAGAACACCAGGTCCAAGAGCGCCTCTGATTGTCCGATTGGACAATGAGTGGTACAGCGGTCCGCGCGGTCCGTGGCCACCGATAGCATAGAATCCAAGACTTAAGTAAGAGGCGAGTGATCAACCCATGTTTTTGCCGATGGTGAGTTCCCAGCTCTTCGGTATGCAATCGCGAATTTGCTATCGCAAACGTTGGCTGCTACTACTGCTGCTACTACTACTACCACTACCACTACCACTACCACCACCACCACCACCACCACCACCACCACTACTACTACTACAACTACTACTACTACTACTACTACTACTATTACTACTACTACTACTACTACTACTACTACTACTACTACTACTACTACTACTACTACTACTATATTATTATTACTACTACTACTACCACGACTACTACTACTACTACTACTACTACTACTACTACTACTACTACTACTACTACTACTACTACTATACTACTACTACAACTACAACTACTACTACGACTACTACCACTACTGCTACTACTACTACTCTATACTACTACGTACTCTATACTACTACTCTATATACACTACTACGTACTCTATACTACTACTACTCTATATACACTACTACTCTATATACACTACTACTCTATACACTACTACTCTATGCACTACAACTCTATACACTACAACTCTATACACTACAACTCTATACACTACTACTCTATACACTACTACTACTACTACTACTACTACTACTACTACTGCTACTGCTACTGCTACTGCTACTGCTACTGCTACTGCTACTGCTACTACTGCTACTACTGCTACTACATACTACTACCACCCACCACCACCACCACTACTACTACTACTGCTACTGCTACTGCTACTGCTACTGCTACTACTACTACTACTACTACAACTTCTACTACTACTCCTACTACTTCTACTACTACTACTACTACAACTACTACGTCTACTATTACTACTACTACTACTACTACCACGACTACTACTACTACTACTACTACTACTACTAGGACTACGACGACGACTACGACTTCGACTGCGACTGCGACTCCGACTAAGACAACAACAGCAACAACAACTACTACTACTACGACTACAACTACGACGACAACAACAACAACTACTACTACTACAACTACTACTACTACTACTACAACTACTACTACCACTACCACTACGACTACGACTACTACTACTACTACTGCTACTACTACTACTCTATACTTCTACTACCAGTACCAGTACCAGTACCAGTACCAGTACCAGTACCAGTACCACTACTACTACTACTACCACTACGACTACTACCACTACTACCACTACTACCACTACTACCACTACTACCACTACTACCACTACTACTACTACCACTACCACTACTACTACTACTACTACTACTACTACTACTACTACTACTACTAGTACAACTACTACTACTACCACTACTACTACTACGACTACTACTACTACTACTACTAGTACAACTACTACTACAACCTACTACTACAACCTACTACTACAACCTACTACTACAACCTACTACTACTACTACTACAACTACTACTACTACTACTACTACTACTACTACTACTACTACTACTTCTACTTCTACTTCCACTTCTACTTCTACTACTACTGCATATTGTGGAGGCTGAAAAGCCAGGAATCTTGCGCCGTTGCCAAGGTCATCATGAAGGATTTGACACGGGCTAAGGCTCAGGCCTTAAACCTGGTTTGGTTTTGGAAGAACTCCCGAGTCTCTTTGGTCAGCTCAAACCTAGTCTCCCGCTTCGTGTTCAGCCAATGAAAAAAGGTGCAAGTGGACCTTATACCTCGTGGTGAACAAAAAATATCTGCACATATGGACCCACAAAAATCGATAGAAAATGTAGATCCCCCCAATAATGTATTGGAAACAGTTTTCGATCACATTTGGGGGTCCACTTGTTTTTCGAGTTCAACCACTCTAAACGGCGTGGTCGGTGAATCGCTCTCAGTGCACGACGGTATGTTTGGAACCAGCTTCACCGGCACCCTCAGTCGGCAGAACTGGCGTGTTCACCAGCTGAATTACAAACGCAAACAGTTTACAGAAATTTGCACAAAGCCAAAAGCAATCCGGCAGCATGCCACTCTGAAGAGTCGAGATCGAAAGCAATGGATCGAACCTTTCCGATTCTCCCTTGCTTTCTGGACGCTTGGAAAACTCTGTATTTGTTTTGCTCCTCGCAGTATGCAGCGTAATCCTCTGTCTCATCCGTTCGCCGGTGGCAAAGCTCCTTTTAAAGGCGAAAAATATGTTTTTTATAAAAAAACTGACTACAATCACCACACGCTAAGCCGCTAAGCTGGAACTACCGTTCTCCAGGTTGGGTTATCAAGCAAACAGCTTTCTCAAGCTCCTCAATCCCGTTGCCTTTGCGCAGGTGAACGTATGCCTTTCGAAACTCCTCGCAGGACATTAGCAAATCTCAGCCCCTTCCAAGCAGAATCTCCACATCTGTCCATCGCTTCTCCCCCCTATAATCTCCGAAAGACTCCTCTCGAAGGCGCAGATGTTGACCGATGTCGACCTCACATTTTTGGACGCGTGACGGTCCGACGGCGATGAGTGAGGTCGCGGAGTCGACGCTTTTGGTCGAACCCAAACCCAAACGCATGTGGATCCCGGAGTACTTCTCCAGCATGGGTACTTATTCAAGATGTATCCGAATCACACTGAGCATGATACAACTTAACTTGCTATCCATCGCACTCTGTGGCAACATAGCAACATCACAAGGAATCAAGGAATTGAAATAATTGAAACATATATATATATGCACAGGTGCGGATACAAGTTTCCAAAAGAGGCCTTCCAGCAAAGGCTACATGTTTGGTATCTTCAAACATTCAAAACCTTCAGAAGACCCACAAATTTCTCAGCCCGAGCCCCAGGCGTTTGCAACATCCTTGCCTGTCATGTCGTCTCATGCAAGTGCTTGCATGTCATTTAGTTCGCCCCAGCACCCAATCTGCCTGGCTCGAAGGGGTTGTCTATGAAAAGGAACTTCGTAGACATCCGCGAAGGTTCTTTTCCCGCACTTCGCACAGCAATCACTCCACCTTTGTACCTCAGTTGAATCGGAGAACTGGATGTCACAGCGCAAAGGGTGCATGGCTTATTCTTTCTGCCCTGTTTGGGTTCTATTTCCACCTCATCACATACGGGCTGGAAAGGGTCAGTCTTTTTCGGGGCCACAACTCTCTCTCTCTCTCTCACGAGTCACTCGTGAAGAAACAAACTCCTCTTCAGCGGTTTTTGACGGTCCGAGCGGCTCGGTGCCAAAAAATTTGAAGAAGTCCAAGATGTTGGCACCGAGGCTTCCATTCTCACAACTCCCCAGCTTCAGTTTTTCCTTTTCAATGATCCTGGCACAAGTCACGACCAAAATGTGCTTTAGACTTTTGAGTTTTGCTTGCAAGAAGGGCTGAGTCAGCTAAGTCTTTACTCTGGTGACAGTGAATGGTGTATTCTTGGGTCAAGCTCAATGCAAATTCAGATCAAGCAAAGCACATTGAAATGATGAGCGCATTTCTGTCTGTAGCTGCTTGAAAATCATGCTGGAAATCGTTAGACGAGTGCCCGATGGAAGGTGAGTTGACTTGTCAATTTGAAATCACAAGTCACATGAGAATTAAAGTATACTAAAGTAATGTTATTATCTTTTGTGAGTCTAATAGCCTTCAAACCTACTCAGTGACTATATCGATCACCACAAAATCCCTAACCGCTCCTCTCATCCGTACAGAACCGGCAGTCCACTTCCTGCACCTCATGCAGAGGCTGCCCATGCAGGATTGCCAAATCTTGCAAGGATGGCAAACCATGTCTCCTCAAAGTCGCAGAAAATGCAATGTATGTCATTTATATCAATGAGGTTGAGCACGAGTAGTACCCACTTGGCACACTTGTCTCTGCTGCACCAGTACTCAAAACTCCCATGAATCCATCTTAATCTTATGTATTCCCTTTCACATGACTGCCATAGAGCTTCAAGTGCATGTGGAGTCGAGCAGAAATAATTGGAACTGTTCCAAAGAAGCCAAACTCTGACATCTATTGAAGCAATCGTACGCTGAGGCACAGCGCAGGGCTTCCTCAAACACACCAACCAAAAAATAATGCGAGGCACCCCGTTATTTTTGCCGCGACAGGCATGATCACGAAGATAGAACCCACGAAACAAACACAACCAGGTACACGCGAAGACTCCTGTTTTGCTAAGATTTTGGTTTCCTTCATTGTCAGCAAACAAGATGCATCTGCGGCCTGATTCATGTTTGCATGAATTTAAACAAGACCTCATTAATTCTAAGGATCTGTTTTTTGCACGATCCCTTAATCTGCAAGTCCTCTGGAACAAATGGATTGTCATGAGCGTCAAGGCAAAGGATGAAAGAGTTCCTGCAAAGGATGAAACAACACCAATTACAAAATGGACAAAAAAACTCCACCAACCTTACACTGGCAGGATGGACACCAGTGCCAGGGATACCCCTACAGCTGCAAACGAGCTTGGCCAAACTTCACCGTCACCCATAGTTTTGTCGAATTTCACAAACAAGTCCGCAAATCCCAATGTCCTTCGCTTCGATCATTGATGTGTCTCGCTGATGCCCAAGTCTTGATCACTAGCAACATCGGCTTCAGAAGCGGCTCTACGGCCAAGTAAGCACTCACGAGCCTGGCAACTCAGAGACTGGGGAAAAAAAAATAAACACAATTTTGAATCTACAAAACCTATATAATGTGAAATGTGCAAACTGGAACCCTCGACTTGTGCAGCGCCGTGCCTAGAGTTCTCAACGGCCAAATCATTGTTGACAGTGATATCAAAGGAAGGGTCGCATCCCGTTCCATCCTGTCACATCTCAAACCCCCTGCAACAAAAGCTGCGCAGCAATCATTTAGTGAAGAAAGCTCACCTTCGGACAACGGAAACAGAAATTCAAAACAGTCCAAACTACCTCAGTTAAGTCTGAGATCTGTTCCGCGGCAGGTGTGCGACTGCAACATGGTTGTGAGCCCTTCTACCCAAATTGAAGGATTTATTGTCCATTTTGACAAGCACACCGGGAAGATTCTATGTGTGTGTAGACCGTTGCACTTGTTCATCGAATTGCAAAAGTGATGGCGAAATATATACAAGCACACAAACTCAGTGTACATAATACGGTTTAGTTGTTTGACTACCGGTACATGCGCCCCCCCTTGCAATGGCCTCCTTTATGGATAGCAACGTACTCAAAATTGGCACACGTGTAGGAAGAGGTGTATGTAGAAGGCGTTGAAAACTCCTGGGATGAACAACCCCGGCCAACGACTAAGTATGCTGAAAAAGGTGCGGGCTTTACATACGAGTACTTCGCAACACTTGTCTAATGCGGGCCTTCATCACGCACGACAGATCGCATTGACCTGGTTCAGCGACACGATTTTGCCTTGACGTTCTCTCTCGTGAAATGGCTTGGCTGGTTCCCCAGTGTTTGCCTTCACTTTTGCCGTTGCGAAGCGCGTTCAGATTCTAGTTCAGCCTCCTTTGCTACAGCTCCAAGTCTAGCTGCCAAGGCGCGTTGTCCTTGGGTTTTGGACAAATAACGTGCCCAAAATGCAAACGCATTGTTTCATTTGTTCACGAAGTTTTTGCACGCATTTTTCCCTAAACATACTGCGGCATCATGTGCATGAGTAGAATAGATGTATGTGTTTATCTGTTTGTATGCAATGCATGCATGTATGTACAAACACTGTGTGAAATACCTTGGATATCACATGCAGACCAAACCTCTATAGAACACTCCTCTCCAAGTGTTGTTTCCTGTGGCTTGTCAGGCTGACCTATGCAAATCCATGCAATTCCCACAATGAAAGCCTTTTCCCAACTTGTCGGCGGAATCCATCTCAGCAAGGGCATCTTCGCTGACAAACGGTTTTCTGGCTTCTCCCCTGAGAACCTGAGTAGAGCCAAAAAAGCAAATGTCTCAAGTGACTTGCACACGCTATTTGTCGGTAGGTGCTTGAGGCAACTCTTCCTAACCTCAACAGTCTGCACAAACACTGCTATATTGAAGTACCGCTTTTTGGTCTCCCAGTGAATATCAGTCCAGAGAAAATTCAGTAAGCCCGATCAACCTTGGTTTCTTCCTGGATTTTCCAGTGTAAATGTGAAATGTGCAATAAGAAAGCTTTGACTGCTGCCTTGCGTTCGACCCTTCACTAGATTCAATTGCAAATCAAGCTCCCGTATTGTAGAGGTGGCAGCACTGGGGAAACAATCGTCATCAGAAGTTTGCTTGTCGGAGCTGAGATGGAGTCTTGCCGAATCTCTGTGGACTGGGATGGAACATATGGAACCGTTTGTAATGTTCTTACTTCTTCGGGGGAGAAGCTTAGTTGAAGACCCTTCGCTGTAGTAAGAAATGGTTGCAAACGAGGCACCTATTGATTGTAAGGGCCACTCGATGCAGGACACTCTTGGTTTCGATGCGTCCACGCACACCTGCAACCTGCAATGCGTCTACGCCTATCCACAAATCTGTCTCAAAATGCATCAAACTCCCCTTGCATGGTCTGGTCTCCATACCGAATAGTCCAACCAGTTGCCTGGATAATCAGGGCACACGTAAACCCCGCAAGCCCGGAGATCGCTGCGACGCAAACAAGCCTTCAAGCTGAGATCCACGTCCCGGCCAGGGACCCAAAGACCTCGCAAGTCGCTGACATAGAAAAAGATGCAACATAACAAAATGAGAATGTTCAGTTGGGGGGTAGAAGTGTGTGATAACTACTAGTAACAAGAAGCTACTAGGCTCCTGGCATCGCTACTAGGAGCAAAGAGGCTACTAGGGGCTCCTGGCCTTAGCTTACTATATACTAGGAACAAGAAGCTACTAGGAGCAAGGGCATGCTGCACCCTCGCCTGTCGCAGCAGATCCAAAGGGTACCAGATTGCAGCCTGGAATGGCTGCCTGGAAACGACCAAATTAATTAATGACATCCAGGCAGCCAAACGAACCCACAAAAGTAAAGAAGAGGAAAGGGCCGAAACTGGCGAGAATTAGAGCATGTTGTCACCGAGCTAGTCTACCAGTCCTCCATTTTGGCTGTTTTGGCTGTACCTGCACATACCAAAAATCTGCTTCAGTCCACAAACAACTTAATCTTCTCTGTTTCGTCCAAAATCTCCATCTCGGCCAACTCATCTACGGCCAAGTAAAGTCTAGGAACGCTATCCGTTGCAAAAGATTGAGCATACTACTAGTAGCATGAAGCTACTAGGTTGGAGATGTTCAAGCACCTGCAAATGATGTTCTAGTTCTTGCACCGTCTCGTCTCGGTGCTTCAGCTGCTCCTGACTCAAACAGCAGAAGGTGTAAACGTCTCATTTCGATGTAAAAGCTTTTGAGCCAATAAACATGTTAACCACTTCTCCAGGAAAAAACACACCCATCATAGTATTCTTAATATCTCATACTTCCGTCCCGTCACTCTTCGTTGCAAAGCTCAGCAGCAACTGCAGTCCTCGGTGGGTAGCAGCCTGGCAGCCAGTTCCTCTACTTCGCATGTGAGATGACGCAGTCGCACTGAGGGTCCTCGATCCTGCAGAAAGGTTTTAACCGAAAACTCTTAAGCTTCTACCATCCAACCATGCATCTGTGGGATTCCAAACCCCATTTGTGTCTTTCCCCCCATCCTTGGCCCACAACTCGTATACAATACAAGCAGTCTATGTTGGGGAAAAAATACATTCCACTCTTGGCTCGCAAAATGCATGCAATTCTATCCTTCCTTGACTCAATGTTGATTCAGGGAAAAAGACTAAAGAAACGAAGGAAAGGGCCACTTACCTTGGTTTATCTGTCTCTTATGGTTTTCCTGTTTTTGCCTACGTTCTTGTCAACAATCATCACACTTGGAGAAAAAACGGTCCTTGGCCCGGGAACAGTTAGACCGGCCTTCATCTTGCTCTCGACCTCTTCACATGTTGCAGCCACAAGTGCCAACTCCAAACCTCACAAGACCTATGCAGTAGGCGATTGCGATAATGAGTCAATAGATGTCAATAGAGTTAAAATCCTCCTAGTAGCATCCTTGCTCCTAGTAGTAAGGCCAGGAGCCCCTGCGCAAGGACACTCCTATTAGCGATGCCAGGAGCCCCTAGTAGCTTCTTAAGCTCATGCAGCTATGCATGAATCCAGGAATGTCAAGGTATCTTCACACCCTCGCAGTGCCGCCTGCATTTGTCGCAGGTGGCACCTTACCGTTGCCAAGGCTGCATTGCGTCAGTTCAGAATCCTCCTCTCTTCATTGACAAGTCAAACACGCAACGCGTACTTGCACCAACTCCTGCACATACCTGCTCAGCTTTACTGAGGTGATCACCCAAGCGAGGGGGGGCTTGTGTAGCGCTCCGCGCCTGCAAGAAAGGATCCAATGTGGAGCACCTCTGCGTGTCTGCAAAGCATATACCCTATATAATGCTGAGCTTTTTCGCAATGCGCACACTGCAAATTTGCCCGGATGTGTCAAGTCCCCAGCAACCCCACCCAAACCATTGCATCACGATTGTTTTCCTCGCCCCATGCCTGGGGCAAAAGGCATAGCCGGCATAGCCCAAAGCTAAGAGCAGAAGGAGGCTTTGTCCGCAGCATGGCATGGCCAATTCTGGAAGTCAGATAGGGTACTCGGAGGTTGTGGCAGAAATACTCAAACAAAGACCATATTGCTCCATGCAACGTTGAAAAAAACATCAAAGCAAACTCTCAACACTTGGCATGCCACCATGCGAGCTTTGCAAACCACTTCGACATTTAGCCAATACTGTCCGTGCCCTCAAAGCAAAACCCTAGTTACCAGTTAGTGTTGGTGCCTAGAAAGCTACGATCAAATTGAGGGCTTTAATCAATTCAAGCCTATGTATGGAATGTCCTTATGAACAAATGCCTACATGATGTCAGAGTCCTCCTGTTAGTCAAAAAGCTGAAAGCCAGCAGACATTCGATAGAGGCTAGGCTCAGATTCAACTTCTCCGTACCTGAGATCTACACGGGGCACGTTGCTTCTTTTGCTGTTTGGCCTTCGCCTGCGTGCGAATGGAATAGTCAAAAAAAGGCCTCTGAGGAACCAAGGCTGGTGAACATCGAATTGAGGTCTTGTATCTCAACAAACACATAACAAAGAGCATGTCAAAGGAAGCTAAGCTCTGGCTTCTTGAGGACATAAAACACCGTCCCAACAGCTTGTTTCAACTTACAGTATATATGTAATTCCCTTCTTGTTGCCTTCAACCATAAGGGTCCGATCTCTAATGAAACGACACGCCTTCTTTTTGGTTTGAGCAAGACCTCGCAACGGCAAGACTCGGAAGCATCTGGACCTGCGCAACCGGCTGGCAACCAGGGAGGGTCTGCAAGAAAAGTGTCCATTTCTTCCTCTTTACTGCTTTGATCTGTTTACTTATCTGTATATCATCAATCAGAACTTTGCAAGGGCTGCATCGCATCAGCCTCAGCATTGTGCCCTGACCCGGTCACCTGAATGGGTTCAAGTAGCAAAGTGTCAAAGACCCAAGTCTGATCAGTGGGCAAGACTGCAAGGCTCTGATTCTTCATCAACGACTTGCATGTCATGCGCACCTCTTCATTCTCGCATGGCAATTTCAAGGACAAGGTCTTTTGTCTGCATAGTACAAGTGTATATCTAGTGTCTGCCAGTGTCTGGGCTGCAAAGTGGAGAGACTTGAGTCATGGAGAGGTTGACCGAAATGTGCAGTTAAACGCTTAAATTCTATAAACCTTTTCAGCAAAAGATTAAAACCAATCGTGAAAAAGCAGCCCTCATCCCAAACTGCATACAATAAAATACACAATTCCAAGGCTCTGAAGCTGTGAATGTGCAGCAGCTTGACGAAAATCATGAAAAGTCAATTGCACGATCCAAAAGCATGATCAAAATTGAAGTATGCTTTCCCATGTTCTTCTCAAACCTTTTCTGGTCCTTTCTTTATCTGTGTATCTTTTGCTTTCGCCTAGCACGCCACTTTTTCTGAACGAGATTGGTCCAATTGTCCATTCGCAAAGGTGAAGGAGGACTCAACCGCACGTCAGACCTAAGCTCAAACAAACACAGATTGCGATGCACAACTCCCAATCTGCAACACAGCAGGCTTCATAATACGTATGTGCAATGGAACTAGTGACTAGCAAGCTACGCATCTTATCCCGACATTGCAAGTACCACGACACTCAGGGCTAGCTTGTAAATAAACCTTGATATGAGTACGAACAAAGGAAAAAATTGCAAAGAGAAAGCACTTAAACCGAACCAGAGAGCATCTTCAACATGTTAGAGACATGGCAATGGGTGATAGATCCATACACTCCATCCGCATGCACATCATATGTACGTGATAGTAACAACCATTCGGAAGATGCTGACAGAATTGCTGCATTGCTCCCTTCTCTTGGTTCTTCCTTATGTGATTAGTCACTTCTGGCCACATTCGGTTTACTTTGACAGCCAAGCTTCGGTGAACATGGTCGCGCGGGTGAAAGCGGCCACCGGTCCAGCGAAAGTGCACGTCTCTGCTCTGTGCTCGTCTCACTCTTTTCCGTGCTTGTGGCCGTGCTCGTCAAAGCCTCCTCGAAGAGATAGCGCTCCAGCTCGTCGTCTGGTAGTGTCACCGTGGGTGACACCCCCTCCAGTGAGACACCCCCACTGTGTGAGGCCACGTGGAATTGAGAAAAGGACGCGAGGGCCTCCGCCTTTGCCAAGGCCAATTGCTTCTCAGCATCTTCCAATCTGGCCTGGGGGTCTTGAAAAACTTGGAAAACGATCATGTTCCTCCACATTGGCTATTTTCTTAAAATTCTGGCAACTCCATTCGTCCAAAGTGGAAAGAAATGTACTTGTATATATTCTTTTTTAACATGTCGGAAAATATGTGTTCAT
Source organism: Durusdinium trenchii (assembly GCA_963970005.1). Taxonomy (NCBI): domain Eukaryota; class Dinophyceae; order Suessiales; family Symbiodiniaceae; genus Durusdinium; species Durusdinium trenchii. The sequence continues at coordinate 6,697 of CAXAMN010027139.1, read as the reverse complement.
ATTCACTCTGCCTCACTCATGGAAGGACCCATTGCATTTTGTCGCTGGCGAAGCCCTCCTCACTCAGCAGCTGGCAAAGCAATCCAGAGAAAATTGCAAGACTTGCATACTCATCCTCTATAAGTCTATATATAAGTGTGCCAACTTGGAGGAGTTTCTGAGAAGTTTCCGAATCATCTTTCGAAAAAGTGTCTAAGGAGTTGCTTCGTCTTCGCACCAAAAACAAGTGGCTAGAAGACGAATTGAGGTCCTCGAGCTGGGCTTTGGCTCGTGGAGGATCTTCGGAGCAAACCCACCAGCTCCCGACGGCTTAGCTTCTTGAGAAGATGGGGTGAGATGGATCCACGAAGCATCTGCTTGGCCAAGCCAACCATCTCTGCATCCGAGAAGTATGCCCATTCATTAGGAGGCTCAGGTGCCTTGGATGCCTGAGGCGGTGCCTGGGGCGATGCCTTGGCCTTGGGTGAGTGGGGTGCCCTGAAAAGCGAAGGCTGGCTGCAGTGCATGGGTGCACCACCTCGGCTCGGCATACTGACTCTTGCTGGCATACTGACCACGTAGGAAGCGGTCATCGGGACTGGCTGTGGAGCCTGAGGGAGGTCGGATGAACTGGGAACAATTGAAACCCGTCTTTTTTCATGGAAAAGAGTGTTCAAACCTGTTCAAAAAGAGTTTTCACTGCCCAAAGCGCAGTGAAATGAGGCACCGTTTCAAGCTTCATTGCCGTGTGAGTTGATTGACTGACACTACATTTGAATGTTCATATTTACAGATAGCATGCAAGCTCCGTCACAAGCTTCGTGAACAGCTTCGCACATTTTAGAGGTTCCCCTCCCCAAATTGAGCCTTGGTCTTTACAATTGGATTCCTCCAATTTGTGGAATGCAATGTCTCCAAACCGCGACCGTAATGCATCACCGTCCGTAACAATCATGGCTCCCTGAGAAACTGAACTTACTGGAGATTGTTAAGCCCTGTATTGAGCCATTCTTGAACCGGCTCAAACCTAGAATACTGAATCTCACTGAATCTTATGACTTAAACAATGTGTCTGGATGCCAGCAGCATCTGTCAAATCTCACGCCCCAAAAAACCTGGACCCCAACCGACCCCCAACTCCAAATATGCCTTGGTCACAAAGGATGCTTGGATGGGAGGCCTGAAAGCTGGGATCCATGAGATATTGATGCATGGGCCCATGCTCGTGGCACAACTCGTCTCTTTATATCTGGAAAAGGAGGCTCACAATGGGCTCTCCCCACTCTCCCTCCCATGTAGACTAGAGGCACCGTGTTGTGTAAAGGCGTTGAAACTCTAGGACTCTAGGCAAAAGAGGCTCGCACCCAAACTCACTTTCAGCTTGCAAGCTCAGCTCGCAGCGGTGGTACCAAGGGCGGAGAGGTTCGAAATCCCATGGCCGGCCTTGGTGCATTCTTAGATGGAGGTGACAATATCAATAAGTATCAGAGAATCAACAATTCTTCACATAGACCAAGTCTTGTCGTGCATAGCAAAGGTCTACATAGTCACATCATGTCAGGCAAAAAGCAGCTTCATGGCAAGTAGAATGATCACATTATCCGTCGATGGCCTTGATCGAGGATGGAAAAGACATCTATATATCCTTCCCGTCATATCTACTAGCTGACTTGACATTGAATGCACAGGCCCTTTCTTCACAGCAGCGGAGACGTTCGGCTGAGCAAACATTCACATCTGACTAAACGTTCTTCAAGGCTCTGAGTCCGAACCGTTTGCTTCTGCAGAGCAGCCTGAAACTTGTGATGTGATGCGAAAAGTTCAATCTCACTCTGTACCCGTTGCTCTTTGTTGCAAGTGATCTGAGCATCAAGTTCATCTAAGCGCTTGGAAGTTGCCAAAGCTGCTCGCTCCAACGTTTCCTTGCTCTCCAGCACATGCTGCAAGCTTGCATCAGTGTCGGCGATGGAGTGGCGCAGGTGCTTGAGATCTTCAGAACCCCGAGCACTCTGCCCACCGATCTCATGGCGGAGGGCCTCCAACTGTAACGTGTGCTGGGTGGTGACTGCTCGAAGACCTTCTAGCTCAACATGCTTTGTCAACTCGCTTTGGACCAAGGCTCTAATGTCAGCCTTGGAGGCGTCTGAGAAGGAGGTTTTGGAGCTGGCTAATTTTAGAACATAGTCCAGCCTTTCAGACAGTGCAGCCTCCCTCACGTGGGCAGATTGAACTTCTTCCTCAATAGACCCCAGCGTTGGCATATCGTTCTTGATCTGCTCGCAGCGTCCAACGCACCTCCGAAGATGCTTCTGCTCCAGTTGCATGTCTGTAGACTCTTTTGACAAGCCCACCAGCTGCCGTTCAAGCTTCTCAAGGCGTGAAAGGTGGACGTCCCCGTGTTCCTCCACCAGAAAATTCCTTTTCTTCGTCGTCTCTGACATTAGAGAGACTTCTTGCTGCAGGACATCAATGCGCTCAGCCATTTTGCTCTCTTTGCAAATAAGCTTATGATATCCTTTCTGGAAGAAGACGGCATATATAATTTTAAAGAGAGATACAGTAAACCGTTTTCACCGAACTGACTACTGTAACAGTTGCCAAAAGAATCTCGATGGGGTCTGAAGGCAAACAAGCGTCGATCAAGACTCTCTTGCTGCTGTGACTTGCTTTCACCAAGGATTTTCTTGAGTTCTTGAAGCTGACTTTCAACGCCAGCCAAGCGAACCAAGATCTGTGAAACCGAACTTCGGCAGTCGTTCAAGGAGTTGGAGAAGACTCCGTTGAAGCTCAACGTCTCTTTGGATGACGTGGACACCTCGCTGGATGTCCTCGCTGGACGTCCTCGCGACGTCCTCACGTCGCCAACGGCGCCCCTTCCAGGCTCCACGAGTTGCTTCGCTTCGCCGTTCATCTCCTCAAGGACAAAAACATGACAGGCACACTGACAGGCACACTGACAGGCACACTGACAGGCACAACACACAGCGTGCTCACTTTTTTGTTCATCAATTTCTCGCCTTTGAAACTCAGAAACTCTCAAATGCATGTCGGAACTTCGGAATGTCCTTCCCGTGGACGGCCGAATGTCGAAAGCTCTCAGGACTTCCCGACTGGGCGACACGGCCATGGAGTCGAAGCCCCTCCAGTGCCTCCAAACGGCCTTCCAGGCGCTGGTGCCGCACCTCGTGGTGACTCCACTGCTGATCGCTTGCAAGGACCAGCGAGTGGATCCGATGATCCATGTGAAGCAACCTTGGATCCACGCAGTTGCATCATTTACTGTACAGTAACTCCATAGCTTTGCAAAAGAAATAATGCAACAACTTGTTCGACATCATTGGTTTACCTTTGGAAGATCATTCAGGAGCAACTTTTGCTCAATCTCCTGGAAGAGCAGGGCGTACTTTGATGTCACCTCATTGAACTCCTCGCAGCATTTCGCGCTTAAAAGCGACTTGAGATCAAAACAGCTCAATGGGCATCCGTCCTATGTTTCAGCTGTAGTGGCTCTTTAATAAATGGTGAGGGGGGAGAAGAATTTCAGCTTGAGTCTTTGCATTAGCCTGCCATTTGGGTATGCTTGGAGGTGGGAGAATCTGGTGGGTATGAGATGGCATGAGTGGTTGCTGTTCGACTTGATTGAGAACTTGATAGAACAAGCTTCGGGCTGCTAGCACAAGGAAATAGATTGGCATTAAACCAAACAATATATTACATATATATATATATATATATGGGCCATATGGCTTTGTGGCTTCAAAGCGGGCGCTCTTTTCTCGATTGGTGGCCCAACTGTGTGTCATCTCAAAACGCCAGTGATGTATGATGATTCAGGTTTTGACTCATTGGAAGGATATCTGCAAGTTTGACTAAATTCACAAAGCTCTTATTATTCCATAGTTACTACCTATACAAGGCAAGTCGGCAAACAAGTTGGCATCTGAGGGGTTTAGCACTTGAGTGGCCACTCCCATACGCATTCCCTGAGCTGTTGCCGATGTATCAAAGATCATGTGCTGTAGACCCATGGAGTTTGGCAGCCCTTCCCACCCTTGTCCGCCTCCCTCCCTTGGAGACCTCCTCGTGCCCTTTGGTTGAGGGGGTAGTCACCAAATGCATCCCTTCACCAGCAAAACCGAAAACAAAAGCACCCAGTTCCCGGTGCAAAACGCACACATGACAAGTTACGCAGAATGTGATCCATTCGACTCCATTTGACTCTAAGTGCTTTTGTCTATGGATTGATTTATCACACTCCAAGAATACGGCAAACCTTCGAGGTATTGAGTTCAGCAAAACAATAAGCAAACAAATGGTTTGGAACTGGGAAATGATTGGTCTCATTCTGCTTTCTAATGATTTCGGACCCTCGCTCAACCGGTTCTCGGGGAAATGCAGCTGAGCTTGGCCACAACCATAACATGGTCTACCCTGTCTTGCCAATAAAAAATAAGAAAATAACTAACTAATCTCACCAGTGCCACACCGTTATTGGTGCTGTCCGACTCGTGTCTGCGCCCAACACTTCCGCACACATGGGTTCCGTGGCCTTAGAAGGAACTGTGACAGACAACGGTCGCAAAGACCAATCCACGTCGGTGGCCACGCTGGCGAAGGGGTCAGAATAGTGCGGAAGGACACGAAAGTCTGACATAGCTCGCAGGGAGTATTGTCCAAAAGCGATCTCCCAAAAAGTAGTAAGAGGTGGTGACATGAATTCCCAAAAGTTCTGGTTAGTCCACAAAGGGGTTCACTGCTGCCACTTAGCTTTGCCAGAGACTGAGGACAAAAATTGCTTCAATAATATCATCCAAATTCCAATGCTTTGAGGTCCTTTGAGATTTCTTCGAGATTCGCCAAAAAGTCCCGGAAAGAGAGGCTGCTTGTGACTGCTGTAGTTGGATTTTTCCAGCACACTTGAGCACTGCTATTGCACAACCATCAATAATTATACAATTCTTTTCTGAAGTTGTGACGTCTACATGTGCATCGAACCCTGGCTCTGTGCGCGAACTAATCATCCTCCTTGACAAACCTCACGGTGCTGGGATTCCAAATGATGAGCTCTGCACGGCGAGGGAGGCAATGAAGCACGCAAGCCTTGGCTCGGAGTGGATGTGGCAGCACTGGTGATGGAGCTCTGAGCGGAGCCCCTGGAGCCCACAGAACAACATACATACTTTCTCGACAGTCACTCTGCCGAACGTCATCAGACAGACATCCTTTGCCACGTGTTTCGTTTTTGTACCATGGAGCTGAATCCAGGTCCAGCCCCTTCAGAAGGAGTGGGTCTTGGAAGAAGGCTGCAGCTTGTTTGATGCCTACAAAGGAAACAGGCACGAGTCGACACGAAGTGCCCTGGTCCTCTCCCACAGGATCCTCAATGCACATCATTGGCACCAACTAAACTTAACCCTAATTAATGGAGTCTCATCAAAAATTACTCCGCATTGATCCGAATTGTGTTTGGCCTGAAGGGGTTTCGACATCCAGCATCAAGGCACAAAGGAGCTGGCGGAAGCCCTGGCCCTGTGCAAGGTTTGACTCGGTTTGACCATGTCAAGCGAGTTCCAAATCCAAAAATAACAAAAGTCATTTGAACCCATGTGTTCCTTTTTCGAGTTCAACTACCTTTCAACTCGGCTTGGGCATTGATTGTGTGCAAATCTGTGCCCTTCCATCCCTAATCGCTGCACCTTCACATGCTTTTATGTTTTGTACTTGTTTCATGAAGTATGGCAGCATGCAGACCTAAGCCGCACCTCCAGCTGAGGAAAAGCACCTCTGGCTAAAGCTGTTGATTGTCCACTTCCAATCTATCAGGCTGTTGGGTCCTCCTTTCAGTGCGTCCAACTCCGGTTTGGAATGTTCAAATCAGTGTTTGGCACCTCGATGCCGAAAGCAACGCATAGCCACTGAGGGCGCGTGGTTCTTCACCCACCTTCACACCAAGGCACGTCGCAGGGCACGTCGCATGTTTCATGGTTACTTTCCACATTGCCTGAAGTACTGAACACTGCATGAATTTCATTCTTGCAATGGAAAAAAGAATTGGTTGCACTCCGTTGTCTGAATGCCATCAACAGGCGAGCTGTCTCATTCTAATGCGCCTCCGGTGGCGGTATCGGATCCCAAAAAGCGTCCGATACCACCGGAGGCGGAGGCGGCACGGGTCTGGGACCTGCAAAGTGATGGAATCGTTAGAAAAGGATGCAGGGATCCTGTTCGCAAAATCGTTCTTGAAAGAAAGGAATCAACAAAAAAAAGGGAACACGAACGGAACAGTAACGGTAAGGGGAAAATTCAAGAACACCCCGTCCTTTTGTCTTGATGCTAAGTTCAACACCCTTGTGCGCAGCCATTCGGATCTCCACTGTTTCTAAAATGAAACAGTAACATGTGTTTCTGATGACCGCACACGTGTAACACGGTTGACCAAAAATAATAGTCTCGTGATGCGCTGCTGACACCTCAGACCCCTCTCCATCATACTACAATGTGCTCATCGCACCTTGGCGAACACAACCAAACACAAATATATATATATATATACGTTCCTGCTAAACAATCTCTCATTTCCTAACCACCGACTTCAACCTTGATGGTTGCACGCTGATTTGCCAACAAGTAACGTTGTTGTCAACTCAAGTCATTTGTCAACTTCAATGCTCTGCAAATTGTGTTTCTTCAGAATCTCGAGATGCCAAAAAGAGCCGAA
>CAXAMN010027128.1:586698-623400 GCA_963970005.1 Durusdinium trenchii | reverse complement strand
GATGGTGCTTCCGACATTTCGGCAGCGAGACGCACCAATTCGTCCGTCTTTTTTCCTCGCGCGGAAACAACCATCACGACTTGATGGCCGGCCTGCTTTGTTGCCACTGCTCTGGCAGCTGCAGCGCGGATCTTGTCGGCGTTAGCGACACTGGTGCCACCAAATTTTTGAACGATAATCGACACGTTATTTTCTCTCAGAACTAGTTGGGGACTCTCGACCAGCATGCTGCTATTTCAGGTCGCAATGAGAGTTGTTTATCATCATTTTGGGAGTTGCTTGAATCCCCACATAAGGAAGGTGGGTTCTGTCCGCAGCATCAATTAAATTTGCACGATGTTTCCCTGAATGGAATCACTCCTGTGGATCGCGGACTGCACCCATCCTACGGTCTTTTTTCACAGCTGGAAACATGTGAAAGAAAGAGTTTAATCAGCGCGAACAGGACTGCAAATCAAATAGTGCGATTCCCATCGACAGTTCTGTTTTGAATGGTAGGAACGTAGCCATTCTGACAGACAACCACCTGCATGGTTGTTGAACTTCTTTACTTTAAATTAAGCCTTGTAAAATTTTCGATACCAATCGACAAAGTTGCTGATCCCTTCGTCAATGGAAGTTGTCGGTGAAAAGCCAGTTGCATCATGGAGAGCATCGACATTGGCGTACGTCGCAGGGACATCGCCCGGTTGCATGTCTAAGAAGTTTTTCTCGGCGGTCTTGCCGAGGTACTTCTCCAGGGTTTCGATCATTGTCAACAGTTCCACCGATTGGTGGTTGCCGATGTTGTAGACCCGGTATGGAGCTTTTGAGGTGGAAGGGTTCGGATCATCTCCACTCCAGTCAGGATCAGATGCAGCTGGTTGATCGATGGTCTCACAAATCCCGGAAACGATGTCGTCGATATAGGTGAAATCGCGGCGCATTTTCCCGTGATTGAAAACATCGATCGGTTTCCCTTCCAGAATCGCCTTCGTGAAGATGAAAAGTGCCATGTCCGGCCGTCCCCAGGGACCGTAGACTGTAAAGAACCGCAGACCTGTGGTGGGGAGTCCATAGAGATGGCTGTAAGAGTGAGCCATGAGTTCGTTGGACTTCTTGGAGGCGGCATACAGGCTGACCGGATGGTCGACGTTGTCGCTCACAGCGAAGGGCAACTTCGTATTTGATCCGTAAACAGAACTACTCGATGCATAGACCAGGTTTTGAACTTTGTTGTGGCGGCAACATTCGAGAATATTCAGAAAACCAACGATGTTACTGGAAATGTAAGAGTGCGGATGGGTCAGCGAGTAACGCACTCCTGCTTGAGCAGCCAGATTGACAACAACATCAAACTGATCATTCTCGAAGAGCTTGGTGAGAGCGGTTTGATCAACCAGATCGATTTTCTCAAACTGAAAATTCTGCTGTTCTTGCAGTTGAGCCAGGCGGGCTTCCTTGAGTTCCACGCTGTAGTAGTCGTTGACATTATCCAGGCCGACGACCTTATCTCCCCGCTCTAACAAGCGTTTCGAGAGATGGTAACCAATAAATCCCGCAGCCCCGGTGACAAGTATTTTCATGATGGTGTCAAGACCCGCGATTGAACTCGGTAATGTAATGAAGTCGCTGAGTTGGCCCTTTGAGGTTCAACTCTGGTGAATCGTCTGCAATCAAGCCTGAACGTCACCCTTTGTCATCTGACCATCGATTTCACGGGACAGGTTCTCATGTGGGTTTTTGTTCTGTAAGACCGGAGGCAGTCGGTGCTCGCGGACATTGTCGTAGCACTCAAGGATGGCGAAACGGCGAATTGAAGCTGGAATACCTACTGCGGTAAAACCGGGATGGCCTGTTGCCGGATAGGGGCCACCATGATTCATGGCAGCGGTGACAGCGACTCCTGTTGGCATTTTGTCATTCAAGAGACGTCCAACATGTCGTCGTAATTCATCTGCGACGTGATCGTATAATGCGTCGTCGCTGCCGTCTGTGGCGGAGTAGATGCAGCCTGTCAGATTGCCTTCCAGGTGTTCGGCAATCATCTGCATTTCATCATCAGAGTCAGCCACAACAATGAGTGAAGCATTTCCAAAAGCTTCTTCCTGATGACCAGCCGGATCTTCCAGAAATGATTTACCCGTCGCTCTCAGCAATGTGTTGGCATAGCAGCAGCGGTCAGCGTCGGCAGGTTGATTCCCCGTGACGATGTGAGCCCCGGTCCTTTGAATGGCAACGATTCCGGCACGAAGACTACGTTCGACACCTTCGCTCAGAAGTGTTCCTGGAGGAGTCGCAGAAAACTTCTCAGCGACCGCATCAATAAACTTTTCAGCAGCCTCACCCGCCTTGACGACAACCAGTCCAGGATTTGTACAAAATTGTCCCGTACCTAAGAGGCAGCTGCCTGTGAACTCATCGACGATCTCGTCTGAACGTTCGGCTAAAGCCCCCGGCAGAATGAAGACCGGATTGATGCTGGACAACTCCAGGTAAATCGGATTTCCTCCGCGGTCAGCTGCTTCTTTGAGCACCAGACCCGCGTGTCGAGAACCGGTGTAACCAGAGGCACCTAAGAGCGGATGGCTGACAAGTTTGGCACCATCTGCATGTGAGGTTCGATAGATGAGTTGCACAAATCCAGCGGGCATGCCCGTCGTTTCGGCAGCATTCTGGGCTGCTTCCGCAAAGAGCTGAGTTGTTTTCGGATGGGAAGAATGTCCCTTGGCAATCACTGGATTTCCAGCAGCGATGGCAGCCACAAAATCTCCGCCAGCGATGGAGTTAAAGGCAAGCGGGAAGTTATTCGGTCCAAAGACAGCAACAGGTCCAATCGGCCCCAACTTGGAACGAATATTCGTCTTGCTATCGATGGTGGGCATCGTCCATGTTTCAGAGCGTGCAGAATTCGCTCCCTGTCGAATCTGATCCAGCGTGCGAACCATTTCGCCATCTTTCAGACGGGGGGAAATCGGATAACCCGTCTCTTCATGTGCGACAGCGACGATCTGATCAATCTTCAACTCAATTTCGGCTGCATACGCGTCAAGAAAGTCAGCAAATTTCGCTGCCGGATAAGATCGGACGGTTTTGAACGCAGCAGCAGCTGCTTGCAGAGCTTCTTCGATTTCAGACCAGGGGCTGACAGGGAATTCGTCCGCGAGTGTTTGTTTCGTTGCTGGATTGGCAGCCTGAAAGGTTTCAGTACCCTGTGAAGCGCGCCAGGTTCCATTAATGAGGACAGGTTGAGAAGCCATCGATTCGTTCCGCTAAAACTGGTTTTCATTGAGTTCGTAGACTAGCTGGCAGGCACGCAATTATCGAGTCTCTTGCCCGAGAGTTCTACTATCGGATCACGATGTGTTGATGTCTTGCATGCGAAACGGCAGACTTAGCGATTAAAGAAGCGAACAATTGATTGGGACACGTGTCATGAGAGATTTCTTGATCAGATCCATACTTGGTATTGGTTTGCTACTGGTGGTAGGTGTCTCCGGTCTGGTGGCTGAGGTTCCTAACTCCCGTCGCCCGGCAAATGAGGCCGACTTACGTTTCTGGTTGGAGAACATGGTCTGGCACCATCGTTTTTCAGATGCTGAAATACGACTCGCGACGGGTATGTCACTTGATGAAATACAGTTAGCGAAACGGAATCTCAACATTCAGTTTGAGAATGCTCCTTCCCGCACGACTGATAAAGTCAAAGTTCTCCCGTTCCCTGGAGGGCCGCATCCCCGCATTGGATTTCTAGAAGGAGCGATCGAACCGCAGCGAGAAACCAAGGTGAGCGTTTTTACGCCCTGGCAATCTAACGATGGTCAGCGTGCAGACTTTGTTGTGGTCGATGTGCCTGAAGCGATCTGGTCAAACTTAGGGCTGACTTACCTGGCACATACGCATATCGACACAATCTGGACGAAGCAAGGCGTTGAGTTAGAGACACTCGAATGGGAACGACGAAAAAACGGGGTTTACTTTTTGAAGAGAAGACTCCCCAACGGCATCTCTTTCAGTACAACTGTTATTCCCAAACAGGATCATGTGGCGATGCAGATGTCTCTGACAAATGGTACGCAGCAACCGCTCTCTGATTTAAGAGTTCAAAACTGTGTGATGCTGAAATTCGCTGAAGGCTTTCAGCAACAGACGAATGAGAACAAAGTAAATCAGTCACCCTTCGCTGCCGCTCATGATGTCACAGGCAAACGTTGGGTCATCACCGGCTGGACACCAACCCACCGAGCCTGGGCCAACGCAGATTGTCCCTGCCTGCACTCAGATCCGATCTTTCCTGAATGCGGACCGGGTGAAACAGTGAATGTTTCAGGGTTTCTTGCCTTCTATGAAGGGGAAGAGATCAAACAAGAATTTCAACGCATTCGTGAAAGAGGTTGGCTCATGCCTATCTCGACTGAAGAATAGCCACTTGACAGTGAACTGCGTCCGTCTCAGAATCGCAATCGTTTACATAAACTCAACCGGAATAATTATGATTCCCGAATCTGCTCAAGCTTATATTCAAGAAGTGGGACAGGCACTCTTCCAGGCAGCCTTTGCGACCCGAGGTGAAGAGCCTTGGGCGAATATCGAGTTGAATGCCAAGTACGATGGCAGCGGGGGATATGTTCGCAACTGTCTGCTGGAAACAGGAGTTGAAAACGAAGAACCGGTCGTTGTCTCGCTGGATGATCAGATTGATGTTCCCCTGCGAGCATTGGATGAACATCGAGTCGATGCCAACGGGAAAATCTGGCACGGTTTGAACTTCACGATCACACAAGCAGGCGAAGCACGGATCGCTCTCGCCTACGACGCTGACGATCGACTTTCACCTGATGATGATTCTTCTGACGCTTAGGTTCTTCGGACAATAGAGTAGCTGAAAACCACCGTCAGCGAGTCATAGCATTTCAGCAATGAGATCATCAGTTCTGACGAAGTCAGACATCTTTGTCACCTCTCCCCACAGCCATGTCTTGTATTTCTAAGTCAGCACATGGTGGGGAGAAGGGACTCAGATTCGCTGCGCTCATGACATTTTCAATTACACTTGAGCGATGAAATTCACTGAAGAACCGAAGCCTGAGAGTGGTCACACTCCAATAATCTCGCTAACGTCGATCAAGTGCACCTGCCGTCCTGCTCCGGTATGTGGAGAGTCGATGGCGACAGTCTTGCCATCGTTGCTGCTCCGAGGATGGGTGTCGCACCGCCATTCCCCCTTGTAGACCGGGGGTGAGCGAAAACCTCCAAGCTCGACTTTGCGATTGGACGGAGCGTGATAGAGGTAAGGCTTTTGTTCTCGCGTTTTCGAATCGGGGTAGGTGTCGTTTAAGATCCATTCGTTATCGGTTCCCGGGACATAAGTGTTGTGTCCGTTGCGGGTCATGACTCCTTCACCGACGATCTCGACTTGATCAGTCTTATCTTTGAACAAGTAGAAAGCATCCTCGTTCCCTTCGGGGCGTGTCCAGGCACAAACATGGTCAGGGTCGCGCCAGATGAAGTGTGATGTATAGCCAGATGGATCGAGGATGTATTTCTCTGAACCATCCATGTTGACGGTAAACATCCGCGTCGTGAAACGACCGGTCGGTTCTGCGTCAGGGCCATCTCCTGTGCTGTCTCGCCATCGATGCAACACGATGAAGCGAGAGCTGTCGGGGCTGATCAGTAAATGGTTGAAGTAGTTCCATTTGTCTGCCAATGACTTACCTTTGTAGTCGATACTGGCAGCCTCAGCTAACGAGAAGATTAACTCGCTCTGGCCGGTTTCAAGGTCCATTTTCCAGACACCCGATTCTTCAGGGGCGCGTTGTTGCGGATACATCCCCTGTAATCCAACATAACCATAGCCAGGCCGCATGCGCTGGATGCGGGCGAAGTCCGCGGTGATTGCATATTTACCATCGGGACTGAGCGTGTAGATCGGCTTGGGCAGTGTCCGTTGTTCTTTGGTTTCGACATTAAATATTCGGGAAACATATTTGCCTCCTTCGCGGTCATTCCAGATCACTTCGTTCTTTGACCCGGGACGCCATTGCAGCATGCAACCTTGCTGCCATCCCCAGGCATTGCTGGTTCCCAATTCAATCCATTTGTCATTGTCTTGGGTATCAACCATCCCGACACGAATCTGATCAGTTGCGCGGGGCGTTCGATGTTCGAAATCGACTTCATTGGAGAGAACGAAACGGTTGGTTGGATCAAATTCGAGTTTGTCGTAGTAACCAAACCAGTGAAATTTCGGTCCGCTGGTGATCGTTCTGACAGGCGGTCGCTGTTTGGCAGCCTGCCCCCAAGCAAGTTGACTGAACAACGGAGCAGATGTGGCTGCAAGGGTTGTTTTTAAGAAATGACGGCGATGAAGTGAATCGTTCATGATCATCCTTTTCTGACTGATGATTATTTTTGAATCGAGGAGGCATCCCAGTGATTGACTGTAAATTCGTCATGAACGCCACAGGTAAATTTGAGTGGTGCGTTCAGACCAATTGGTTCACCCGTTGATGGATTCTCGTAGCGATCTGTATCAGAAACATTGCTGAGTCGGTTGTTCCGCACAGCGATTTCAGCCAGTTCTTCACGTCTGAGCAAAGGTCTGGATAGTCCATGGCATTCTACAACATTGTTTTCGATCACAATCGATGTCAACTCAGATGCTTTATTGAAGGCGAATAGACCTTCCATGCGAGGAGTGGCTGTCGTGCGGGTGATGATGTGATTATTGAAGATGTGAAAATTGGAGTAAGGCTCATTGATCCAGACTACACCGCGTCCCGGATTGTTCACAAGGTTGTGATGAAATGAAGCTGGCCCTGGTGCGGGAGCTTTGCCAAACCCCGAAATCAAATTGCCATGGTCCTTTTCAACAGCAAAGTCGAACAGGTTGTGGTCAATTTCAACTCCATTGCGCACGAATTCAATGGCATAGCTGTCCTGAAACCAGTTGTGATGGATATGAAAAGTCGAACCGCTCCCTGGAACAGGTCCGCCGGAATGTTTGGGAATCGAAACGGTCCCACTCAAGACGTTGTGATCGATTTCAACATCTTCATCATTCTCAAATGGGCATTCGATTGAGAAATTGACATTGATTGTATTGTGATGAAAGCGGCTTTGCTTTGCCTGGCGGACTTTAATCCCGAAGAATGCATCTGCTTTGCTCTCTTGTGTGCGTGTGAAACGGTTGTGAGCGATCTCGCTCTCTTTCATCCAGATTGCAAAAATGGCTCCCCCAGTAATCCCCCCTTTGATACCCGGTTCGCCACTTCGTTTCCAGCGACGGCCAGCATCAATAAATTCGCAGTCATTTATCCGAGCATTCCGCATGGCAAAGGTACGGATGCCGGACCAGAGGGTGTTTTCGATCTTCAAGTGATGAATGTGTAAATTTCCGTTGCCGTAGCCGAAGATCGCTCCATGCACCTTGGGGCCCAGCAATGTCATGTTGGAGATGGTGACGTTTTCTGCTTTGTCCTGCAGGCGGATCAGATAGGCATAGGTGTCCATCCCTTTTGTTCGCATTTCAGGATCAGGCAATGTCTTGGTTGACGGAGCCCATTCGACTGTATGAGTGATGATCGTCTGAGCTTGTCCCACCCCGATCAGGCTCATGCCGGACTTTGGTTCCAGTGGAGAGGAGAGTTCATAGCGACCGGGGGCAATCTGGATTGTTGTCCCTTCAGTCCCCTCATTCACAGCAGCGACGAGTTCGGCGACTGTCGAGACTTCAATAGCCGAACTGGTCCTGACACTCACGTGCAAAAAGCTAAAAGTGAGCAGAAATAGAATCATATGGAAACGAGCAAGGAGCATCTGGTGTTTTACTTTCAGAATGTCAGAATGAATTACAAGACCTTTGCCTGCTTCATTGCTTTGGAGTCAATATCGATACCCAATCCCGGATCGGTTGGAACAGCGACTTGGCCATTGGTGACTTTACCGTAGGAACGGTATTCCTGGAACGGTCCCAGATTGGGAAGGACAGAACACAAATGAAGATTGGCAGCTGCGACCGGGAGCACCTTCGGACTGTGAGGTGTGACCGGAAGTCCTGCCTGGGCTGCCATTCGTGCGACGCGTAATGTTCGTACGAAACCTCCATTATAAAACACATCTGGCTGCGCGATGTTCACCATTTTCTCCGTGAGCATCGTTTCCCATTGCCAGAGACTGCTGTCCTGTTCTCCACCAGCGATGTTGATCTCATCCTTCGAGAGTGCTTGCGTGACGCGCTGAGTTCCTCGTAAGTCTTGCCAGGGAAGTGGCTCCTCCAGGAATTTGACTCCATGGTCGCTGAAGAATTTTCCTATCTCGATTGCTTCACTCACAGTATAAGAGCCATTGGCATCGACATAGATCGTAATCTCGTCACCCCAGGTCTTACGAGCGAGTTCAATCATCTTCCTGTCGCGTTTCGCCTGCTGAGGTGAGTTGGACATCCGTTTGCCAACTTTGAGCTTCGTTGCTTTTGCTCCAGTTTTTTCGAGATCTTTCGTAGCATTAGCAACTTCCTGTTCGGCGGTTGTCGTGCGGCCGAACTGAGAAATGTAGACGTCGATCTGTTCTCGCTGCGGTGTGCCGATCAACTTGGAAACGGGAAGTTCCGCTATCTTGCCAAGCATGTCGAAGAGTGCAATTTCAAGGTGCCCTACAATATTCCAGAAGGGCATCCCGGCAAACTTATAGACGCTGCCACGTTGGCCTCGTTCAGAATAAACTCGATCAACGAGTGACTCGATCTCCCGAGCATCCTTGCCGATGAAAAACGGAATGATCAATTGCCGGGCCATTTCGACGGTCACCTTCAACCGGTCATTTCCGGGACAGTAACCGACATCACCATGGTCGCTGCAGACTCGAAACCAGATGGTCTTTCCCACCTGCAATTGATCGATGGCAGCGATGTTGATTGGATTGGGAAACTTTTTGTGTAAATCCAGAAGCGGTTGGCTGCCAGGGATGTCGATCGCGCATGTGACCGTTGGAAGAAGGGTCGCTGTCGCTGCCGCCGAAGCTTGTAAGAATCTACGGCGTGATAAGTTTGGTGCATTGCTCATGCAGTTGCCTTCTTCAAGTTCTCGTAACTGATTTTGTGAGCAGTCGTTGCTGTATGCAACTGGGAAGACTGAGCCTCCACTGCTTGCTCCAGAACCAGGTGAGGTTTGATTCCTTGCTCAGTGAGAAAGTTCATCAGGCGCTGATAGTCGATATCGCCCTGCATTGCGAAAGCTTCCGTCCAGATGCCGTTTACTGATTGACGCAAGTGGAGTTCGACAATCCGTTCATGATAGTGAGTAAGTGCATCAAAGACGGCCACCTCCGAATTCCCACAGCCGCGGTAGACCCAATGCGCATCAAGACAGAGCTTGACATTCGCGGGGTCGGTAGCAGTCAGCATATGATGGAACTCACGACCACCTTGCCTTAACTCTGCATCGTGGTTGTGATAGGCCAATGTGATTCCGCGCTGGCGTAACTGCTGCCCCAAACTGTCGAGTGATTTCGCCTGAAGACGCAGTTGCGGATCGGTTTTATCTTCTGTTCCTCCCCAACGAATGGGAGATGGATTTGTGACGATAATTTTCACACCAAGCGGGACAGCGGCCTCTGCAATAGCGAGCACCTCTTCGATGCTCTGGTTCACTTTATCCTTGTCGTGCAACAGGCTGTTGACGTAAATGGATGGCATCTGTAATTGATGCTGGGGCAGCCTCTCATTTAAGACACGGAATTCACTGGGATTCTCAATGATCGGTTCGTAACCATTGATGCCAGTGCTGGAGATATCACTCAGGAGCTGATCGGAGTGAATGTTGAACTCGTTCTTCTTGCGACTGGCGAAAGTCAACCAGGGATAGGTGTTGGTCGCGATGAGGTGGCTGTGCTGCTTTGCCTCAGACGCCTGAAGAAAAGGGGACACGAGCGGAACAGTTGTCACTGCCAAGAGTTGATGTAGGGATTGTCTCCGTGAAATATTTTTCATCGATGATCACCTAACGCGGCCTGTGCGACCGCAACCAAATAGGACGTCAAATTGAGGCCGCTGGGCTAGGGACTAGGGACTAGGGACTAGGGACGAGTGTCTAGGGAAAATTTCTTTTCATTTTCTCTCAACTCTAAACCCTCAACTCTCAACGAAATCATCGATGACGTGCAGACGATGGCAAAAACTTGACTCAAACACAACACAAGTTCACAAATCAGCGTAGATAATATGAAGCAGAGCTTCGATTACTGGGATTCCCAAGGGGGACCTTGGGAACCAGATGTGAGTACGCGTTACAGCCGAGCTAAAAACGCCTACTTACTAGACCCTAGCCTCTCGTCCCTAGCCCTCTTCACCCTGCCATTGCATCACGAGCAGTCCCAGTGGGGGAAGTGTCAGTTCGAGGCTTTGTTCCATGCCGTGCATTGCTTCAGTTTCTGTTTCAACACCACCTGCGTTGCCGACATCGGTTCCACCATACAGTGAAGCGTCGCTGTTGAGGAGTTCTTTGTAGAACCCTGGTTGTGGAACACCGATCTTATATCCCTCGCGCGGGACTGGTGTCATATTCATAGCAACAACAAGCGTTTCATTTGTTGATTTGGCAAAACGACAGAAAGCGTAAACGCTATTGGTTGCATCATCTGCTTGAATCCAACAGAAACCGTCGCTGCGACAATCGAGTTCATGCAGAGCGGGATGATCAATGATGAGATGGTTCAAGTCTTTGACAAAGCGTTTGATCCCGTTGTGCGTATCGAATTCCAGGAGTGCCCAATCGAGTTCAGCGTCGTGGTTCCATTCGGTCCACTGGGCGATTTCTCCTCCCATGAAGAGTAAGTGTTTCCCGGGGAGCGTCCCCTGATAGCCAAGAAGTAATCTTAAGTTCGCGAACTGTTGCCATTGATCCCCTGGCATCTGCGAAATGAGGGATCGCTTTCCATGCACCACTTCATCATGTGAAAGTGGTAAGACGAAGTTCTCGCTGAAGGCATACAGAGAACGAAACGATAAGACGTTCTGGTGGAACTGGCGATGGATCGGGTCCATGGACATGTAACGGAGTGTGTCATTCATCCAGCCCATGTCCCATTTCATC
Source organism: Durusdinium trenchii (assembly GCA_963970005.1). Classification (NCBI taxonomy): domain Eukaryota; class Dinophyceae; order Suessiales; family Symbiodiniaceae; genus Durusdinium; species Durusdinium trenchii. Next base: position 612,328 of record CAXAMN010027128.1, on the reverse strand, counting down.
GAGAAGCCGAGACCGCCATCGTAAACTGGCTTACTGACACCGGGCCAGGATGTTGATTCCTCAGCCACGGTCAAGATGCCTGGGAATGAACCATGCAGAGATGTGTTGAAGTCTTTCAGAAAGGTGATCGCTTCGATATTTTCGCGGCCACCATATTCATTGGGAATCCACTCGCCTTCTTTGCGTGAGTAGTCGAGGTAGAGCATCGAGGCGACGGCATCAACGCGGATACCGTCGATATGATATTTGTCACACCAGAAGTGAGCACTGGAAAGCAGGAAGTTACGGACTTCGTTACGGCCATAGTTAAAGATGTGTGTGTTCCAGTCAGGATGGAACCCTTTTCGTGGATCGGCATGTTCGTACAGTGCTGTTCCATCGAAGGCAGCCAGGCCGTGGATGTCTGATGGAAAGTGTCCCGGGACCCAATCGATCAAGACTCCAATCCCGGCCTCGTGGCATTTGTTGACAAAGGCTGCAAACTCTTCGGGAGTTCCATAGCGGCTGGTTGGAGCGAAGTAACCAGTTGCCTGATAGCCCCAGGAACCATCGAAGGGGTACTCGGTAATCGGCATCAGTTGAAGATGCGTGTATCCCAAGTCAAGGCAGTATTCGATCAGGTCATCTGCCAGTTCGTTATAATTGAAGTAGGTGCGACCGTCTGTGGGGCGTTTCCATGAGCCGAGATGAACTTCGTAGACATTGAAAGGCTTTTCGAACCAGTTGAGTTCTTTGCGTTTTTCCAACCATGCCTCATCTGACCATTCAAGCTGATTGAGATCCCAGACAACAGAAGCAGTCTTGGGAGGGTGTTCTGCATAAAAGGCATAGGGGTCCGCCTTCTCGACAATCTGACCATCTTGAAAGCGGATACTGTATTTGTAGGCTTCACCTGCTCCCATTTCAGGAATGATACCGGTCCAGACACCTTCGTCGCTGGAGTTCAAATAGAAGCCACCATGTTGCCAGCCATTACGGTCGCAAATGACACAGACTTCGCGGGCATTCGGAGCCCAGACAGCGAAGCGTGTTCCACGAGTCGTGCCATCGTCTACGAGGTGAGCGCCAAACCATTCATAGGCGGTACAGTACATGCCAAGCCTTTCTGCGATGAGATTTCGCTGAGCGAGGTTTTGATGTGAGTCCACCGGGTGAGAGGTCCTTCTCGACTTGTGGTCGATACTATTTCGACTAACGGCCGTCTCAGTAGCGTTGGTATTCATGTCAGACGGTGGTGGAGATAATTGATCCTGATGTCTTCAACCCGATCATAACAATCATGAGGTGCCCCTTCAAATTGTTACCGAGATTCGAGTTACGTCTCAAATTGGAGAAGGGGGGACTTTAGTGGATGATTCGAGCCGAATTATGAATCAGCCCTTTTTCACCTAGGCTTTCTAATCCCCTCAGTTCTCCCAGAACTGTCGAGTCTTTGACTTCTCAATAACTTAAGTAAATCGTTGGTGTTGGCCAGGTATCTGTAACAATTGCAATTCGGCGTGAGAAACCGGCAGAAATGTCCGCTCGTATTGACCGATTTTGAGGGTTCTCGTAAAAAACTGCTCCCCACAACACCGGGCGGGATGGTTCTTTTCCTGCCCACAATCACTTCTCCATTCGGAACTTCCTCCCTCAAACTCGAACTCAGGATGAATCAGATGCTCGGAATTCGAACCCGCGCAATCACGGGACTTGCCTTGCTGGCTGCTGCGTGCGGCTTGCCTTCAACAGGACATGCTCAGTTTTTCAACTCTGGCTGCAATACCTGCGGACCGACTCCTGTTGCCAGTGTTGCCCCTGCCTGGAACTACGCCAATGTGTGTGCACCGCCGGTATATCAAACGGTTTCAGTAAACCCATGCCCCTGCATGAAGCCGGTCACAGAAACGGTTTATAACGAAGTGGACGTCGTGCAATACCGCCCAGTAAAAAAGACGGTCAAAGTCGCCAAGATTGAAACCGTGATGGAAGACCGTGAGGTTGTTTCCTATCAAACGGTCAACGAAGTCAAAACAGTCAATGTTCCTTCGTACACAACTCAGACTATCAACGAGTGTCGCCAGGTGACGCAAAATCGCAGCTACTGGCGAACAAGCTGGCAGCCTGTCCCTAAAATGTCACCTTGCCTGTACGATGGGCGTCCAGGTCTGGTGGGTGAGTTGAATCGTTTGGGATATGCTATTCGTAATTCAGTAACACCAAATGCCTATGCACGCCGCGAGTATGTTCCCAACGTGGTAGCCTACAATGTGCCTGTGCAGCGAACCGTGCAAGTTCCGACAACTCGCCAGGTCAGCTATACTGTTTCTCGACAGGTCCCTGTGACAACAACACAGAAAGTCCCTGTTCAGAAAACTGTCTATGTCGATCAAGTTGTGACTGTTCAAGAGCCATATACAGTGAAGAAAACTGTCGCTGTCGGAACACGCACTCGCATGGTCTACGACTCGAACTTCGGTGGCTCAACCGTTTCAGCTCAAGCTGAACCGACACCAGCTGCCACTGCCGGGAAAGAGGGAACTCAGTCAGCTGGTTCCACACTGGGGACAATCAAGACAAACTCCTATGAGCCAACTCAAGATGTTCCACTTCAACAACCGGTTTATCGTAAGTCGCCAGCTGAAGAAATTCAGCCTGAACCGACCCCAGAAGTACACAGCTCTCCAGTCGCGAATCAGTCTGGAGCAAACTCATCAATCGCAAGAGTTGTTCGCTGGACAGCCACTCGCCGCAGCGGAGCACCAGTTGAAAACAAAGCGACTGGTCCTGAACTGATTGCACAAAAGTAACCATTCAAGCGAAAATTGATTCTTCCTGAAGACGCCGGTTGCCCGCCGGCGTCTTTTTATTGATAGTCTGTTTATCATCACCTCCGATCCAAACGATTTAGGTTACTCATTATGCCTTGGGTGCAAAAGCAGATTTCATTGCCCAGTTACCGTCGAGGATTTCACATCATTACTCGACATGTGGTGAATGAGTTACCGGAGCTGGCTCAGTTCAAAGTCGGGCTGTTGCATGTCTTTATCAAGCACACATCTGCATCGTTGACGATCAATGAGAACGCGGACCCCGATGTTCTGGTTGATATGGAATCATCGGTCAATGCGATTGTCCCCGAGAACTTTCCTTATGTACATACCTGCGAAGGTCCTGATGACATGCCGGCTCATGTGAAGGCATCCATGATGGGGAGTTCCGTGACCATTCCCATCAACAACGGTCAGCTGCAACTCGGAACCTGGCAAGGGATTTATCTATGCGAGCATCGGAATCACGGTGGGTCGAGAAAGCTCGTACTGACAGTTCAAGGCGAGAGCTGAATAGCCTCTGAGGTCGCCGCGAGAAATTTTACTGTCCAAGAATGGACAACGTTTCTACCCAGATCGGACTTTTCTCAACTTGGTGCTGCTGAAGCTTTTTCAAGGAGCCGGACTCCTCGATGCGATAGATCCCCAGACGAGAATCACCTTGACCGGCGACGTAGAGAAACTGACCAAGCTTGTCGATGGTGAAGGATCTGGGAATACGCTCGCAGGGAGAGTGACCGATCATTTTCAGCTCTCCGGTTTGAGCATCAACACTGAAGCCGACAATGCTGTCTTCCCCTGTCGGCGCATTGCGTTTGGAGATATCCCGGTTAGAGACATACAAGAATCGAGCATCCGGAGTCAGGTGGAGGTCGGCAGTCGTGATCTGTCCGGTGAAGCCTTCCGGTTGTGTCACAATATTTTGAATTGGTTCTAGCTGACCACTTTCAGTGTCAAACTGCCAGACTCCAACGCCGGGTTGATCACGTTCGTTTGATGTGTATGCGACTGACAAATTGGGGTGAAAGACTAAATGACGAGGTTGTTTTGATTCCTCAATTCCGGCAGGTCCTTTAGCAAAAGGTGGCTCATTAGGTTCGACAGTCCCAACCTGAGCCGTAAAGTGGTTAATGAAAATTTTGTTTGGTCCTGTCGCTGGAATGAACAGCCAGTGATTATCAGGAGAAAATACAGTGCTGTGGACTCTTTGTTCAAGTGGCAATTCTCCTAACGTCACACCGCGATAGATCGGATCAATTTTCCAGATGGAAGCCTTCCCCGGGCCATAATGATTACCCGCCAAAAACTCTCCATTGTTATCAGTCATCAGATAACCGGCGCGCAGATTTGCTCTTGCATTATTGACGAGCTTGAGTTGGCCTCCCGGCTCAATCTGTAGAGTCGCGATTGATGGTGACTTCACCTTGCCTTCTGTCATTGTCGCTACGGCGTACATCAACTTACGGTTCGGAGCGAAAGTGAAGGGGCCAGCTCCAGCGAGCGGTAACTTCTGGAGCTGCGACAAAGCACCAGTCTCTTTGTTGACTTCGTATACACTGAGATGTCCTCCGGCAGCCAAATATAAACGTTGTTCCAATTTACGAGGATCGCCATCCCGGGGAGCCGGATCAGGATTGGACATGTTTTCTAAAACGGCAGCGAGTCGCTGACGTGCTGGCCGTTGTTCCTGAGTATCTGCGTTGGCGAGGATTGGCTGTTTTTCGAGTTTGTCGTTGGGCACATCGTAAAGTTTTCCATCGCCATAAAGTTTATATTTCTTGTCGCGTGCGAAACGGATTTTTCTGAATTGGTCTTTGTCCCAGCCTGGTCGAGGGTCGTAATGGCAAAAGACCCATTGGCGAACACGATCAAAGTTTCCAAACAGTTGAGCGTAGAAACTGATTCCATCGAGATTGACTTCGGAACTGATCGGTTTATGTGCTGCTTCCATGACTGTCGGTAAGAAGTCGGTGGAATCGACAAGGTTCCCGTTGATGCCAGCTTTTACCTTTCCAGTCCAACGGACGATGAGAGGTACGTGTGTCCCCGCATCTGTTGTTCGGCCTTTTCCTCCGACGACGGGTCCATTGATTGTTTGAGAAGTGATTTTCTGATGTGTTCCATTGTCGCTGTAGAAAATTACGATGGTGTTCTCACCCAGCCCCAGGGCGTCAACATGATGGACCACGCGGCCGACGCATTTGTCCATATACTCGACCATGTCCTGAAAGTGCCGCGTATCTTCTTCTGCATAAGCTGCCTGGTTGAGCCAGTCCTCGCTGTCAGGTGTTGGTTCGAATGGGCGGTGGGGTAAGGCCATCGCATAGTAGACGAAGAAAGGTTTGTCATCGTCCTTTTTGCGTTCGATGAAGTCGTTGATGAATTCGACCCAGTGGTCCGGGCCGTATTTGCCTTTGAGTTCCTTGATCAGCTTGCCGTTTTCATAAAAAGTCGGGTTTGCGAAACGGGATCCCTTGTCTTCAGAATGCCAGGCATGAAACAGGCTGTACTCGTCAAATCCAGCAGCGGAGGCCTTCATCCCCTTTCCACGACGCAAATGGGAGCCGGGATAGCTGGGAGGATCGTAACTTTGCAACTGCCATTTCCCGGCAATACAGGTGTTGTAGCCAGCTTCCTGCATATAGTGACCAATCGTCTTTGCTTGCGGATCAAGTATTCCGAAGTAGAGCCAGTTGCGATTGTTGTACAGGCCGGTCATCAACTGGACCCGGGTATTGGTACACAATGGCTGAGCGTAGGCGTGGGTAAAACGAACACCCTCTGAGGCCAACCGATCGATGGCAGGTGTTTGGTAACTCGTCCCTCCGTAACAGCCGATTCCTTCAACACCGATATCGTCGGCCATAATCAAGACGATGTTTGGCCGCTCCTTAGCAGGCAGCGATGCAGAGAGCCCGAAAGCAAGAATGAACAAAAGAGTGAGCTTTTGGATGTCCAGGACTTTTTCCATTGTTCTTTTGACTTGCCAAAACATGGTCAGACCTCGTGGAATTTACATAAAAAAAGCCGCTTCAGCGAAGCGGCGAGTGGTCGCATCCGGACTCGAACCGGAGACCTTCTGTGTGTAAAACAGACATTCTAACCAACTGAACTATGCGACCGGAGGTAGTCTAGTTCTCTTGCAGCGGGCGGGCAAGGGGGGAGTTGGTGATTTTTGCAGGTGTTGTCCGTTCTTTGGATTCCAGTTGAAATTGATGTATTGGTCATTCAGTCCTTAACACATGCTTGCCATTTGAGGACTGGATTTCTGGCTGCCGTCACTTCATCAGGGCGGCGAATACTCGTTTCATGAGGTGCTTCGTGCAGCGTCTCTGCATTTTCGGAGACAATTGCTTTGATCGCATCCACGAAAGCATCTAGGGTTTCCTTTGATTCGGTCTCTGTTGGTTCAATCATCATCGCTTCGGGGACGACAAGCGGGAAGTAAACAGTCGGGGCGTGGAAGCCGAAGTCAAGCAGGCGTTTCGCGATGTCCATCGCTGTGATCCCTTGTTCATCTTTCAGTTTGCGAGCTGAAGCGACAAATTCGTGCATGCAATGCTCACCACGGGGGACGGGGAGAACATCGCTCAATGCTGCTTTCAAATAGTTGGCATTGAGGACTGCATGCTCTGAGACATCTCGCAGTCCCTGGGCTCCTAATGTTCTCAGGTAGAAATAACCTCTTAATAGAATGCCGACATTGCCGAAGAAGGACCGCATGCGTCCGATGCTTTTCGGTGGGTTGGTGAGTTGGTATTCGATGTTCTCACCATCACTGGACTTGGTGACAACGGGGCCTGGCAGGAAGTCTGCTAGAAAATCTCGCACAGCGATGGGTCCAGCCCCTGGACCACCTGCTCCATGAGGACCGGTGAATGTTTTGTGAACGTTGTAGTGCATCATGTCACCGCCGAAGTCACCGGGGCGAGTAATTCCCAGAATGGCGTTCATGTTGGCACCATCAATATAGACTAGACCGCCATTGTCATGCAGGACTTGGCAGATCTCAGCGATGCCTTTCTCGAACAACCCCAAGGTGTTGGGGTTGGTGATCATGAAGACCGCAGTTTGCTCATCGACGTGCTTCTTTAACTCTTCAAGATCGACCAGACCATCTTCTGAAGGAGCGAGCTGAACGCAATCGAAGCCAGCTAATGCAGCACTGGCTGGATTTGTTCCATGAGCACTGCTGGGGAAGATAACTTTGGTCCGGCTTTCTCCTTTGTCAGCGAAGTATGCTGAGGCCACATGCAAGGCTGCGAGTTCGCCTTGAGCACCAGCGGCTGGTTGCAGCGAGACGGCAGGCAAGCCTGCGATTTCTCCCAACATTGTTTGCAACTCATGAAGAATCGCCAGCATTCCCTGTGAATTTTCAGGAGTCGTGTAGGGGTGCAGGTCTCCCAATCCATGAGTTCGTGCCAAACGCTCATGCCGCTTGGGGTTGTACTTCATCGTACAGCTACCAAGTGGATAAAAGTGTGAATCGACACACATGTTTAGCGTCGAGAGGTTCAGATAATGTCGAACGACATCACCCTCTGCCAATTCCGGCAAGGGTAAAGGTGCTTCGCTGCAACAATGAGCGGGTAAAACCTCTGACAGATCGATCTCAGGGACATCGCTGGCGGGCAGGGTCGCTGCTCGACGTCCAGGTGAGGACATTTCGAACAAAGGTCGGGTGGCAAATTTATTTCGCATTGAATTCTCCGGTGTCAACGACACCAGCTGAAAGTAATTTTGTGCCAGGAAGTTATGATAGAGCTGCGATCATTGAATCGATTTCATCTCGAGTACGAACTTCTGTGACTGCGACAAGAACCAGGTTCTCACTTTGATCGTCGCTGGCGGGGAACCTGTTGAGTGCCGGGCCGACATCAAAACCGGCGTTGGCTGCTCGCTGAATGAATGACTCGGCCCCCTCACTTACATTGAGTACAAATTCTTTGAAGAACGGTGTGTCATAGGCAAGCTGAACACCATCTAACTTTGTGAACTGCTGAGCTGCATAGTGGGCTTTCTGGCAGGATAACTCACCGACTTCTTTGAGTCCGGCAGGTCCCATGAGCGACAGGTAGAAGGTCGCCCTCAGAGCCAGGAGTCCTTGATTCGTACAGATATTGCTGGTGGCCTTGTCACGTCGGATATGCTGTTCGCGGGTTTGCAGGCCGAGAACGTAGCATTGTTTGCCATCGCGATCAGTTGCCAGAGAGATGAGGCGACCGGGCATTTTGCGAACGTACTGTTCTCGGCAGGCGAGGATCCCCAAGTAAGGGCCACCATATTGCAGAGGGACTCCCAGCGATTGTCCCTCAGCGACGCCGATATCTGCTCCGTAGTCGGCAGGCCGTTTCAGGACGCCGAGTGAAATTGGATCAAACGAGACAACGGAAAGTGCGCCTGCTTCTTTGGCAATTTCACAAAGTGTTTCTCCATCTTCAAGACAACCAAAGAAATTCGGTTGTTGTAAGACCAGGCACGCGGTCTCGTCGTCAACCAGTTGGCGAGTCGCTTCAAGATCGGTTGTCCCGTTGACTGTTGGAATTGTGACGACTTCGGTGTCGAGGTTCCGAACATAGGTCTCGACCACTTGCCGGTACTCAGGATGAACACCTTCTGAGATCAATATTTTGCCATGCCGACGGGTGACGCGCATCGCCATGAAAGCGGCTTCGCTGACCGAAGTCCCGCCTTCGTACAGGCTGGCGTTGGAGACATCAAAGCCTGTCAGACCGCAGATCAACGACTGGTACTCAAAGAAGGCTAGGAGAGTTCCCTGACTCGCTTCGGCCTGGTATGGCGTATAAGCCGTGTAATACTCACCACGACTGGCAAGTTCATCAACGACCGCAGGAATAAAGTGGTCGTAGGCTCCCCCTCCTAAGAAGCAAGTCCTGTCAGCGTTGTTGCAGGCAGCAAGTTTTTCTACGTGCTGCTGTAATTCAAGTTCAGATAACGCTGGAGGCAAATCCAATGGTTGATCCATTTGGAGATGCTGCGGGACTTGTTGTAGAAGTTCATCAATGGACGTAACGCCAATCGTGCCGAGCATCTGCTCTAGCTGTTCAGGCGTGTTATAAAGATAGGCCACTCGTAGGGCTCCTTGCAGCTGAAATCAATGCAGTCCTTTCATTGATTTCGAGCGAATGTTGCTTATCTTCGGCACGTCCCTGTACGCTGAGGCATTCTAATTTGAGAACATGGTCAGTGCAGGATGCTTGAGGGCAATCTCAGCATCGGGAAGTAGAAATGAGTTTTCCTCGTTGCGTCATCTGGGAGTAGTCTTATCACGAACCTTCAGCGCAGGTTCTCATTAATATTACTGCAATTTCAACGAACGGATAACGAACTGACTGCGAGAGATTCCTGCTGAAACTCATTTGGAGGCAGTCATTGATGTGATTACTGAGGTTTTAGCAACTCAGTGAGCTTCGCAAGATTGTTGATAGGCTTCGTAATTCATCAATGCCTCAACCTCGGAAGAATCGGCGACTTTGAGTTTCACGATCCAACCAGCACCGAAAGCATCCTCAGACAATGGGCTTAAGTCGTCTTCGAGTGCAGAATTCACTTCAATGATTTCACCGCTGACAGGTGCGTAGAGATCGCTAACAGCTTTCACGCTTTCGATCTCTCCCATCTCTTCGCCAGCGGCCACCGTCTTTCCAACAGAAGGTAACTCGATGTGCACAACATCGGTCAACTCTTTAACTGCGAAATCACTGATACCAATCGTGGCAGTTTCACCATCCACAGATAACCATTCATGTGTTTTGGCAAACTTGAGTGTTGATGGATCCAAAGCAATCTCCTCTGGCAGTTATTGTGACCGCAAATCAAATTCTAGAATCGACCGAAGGCCGCTGGACTCATGTCCGGAAAAAGTTTCTACCGCTGATAAACACTGATGAACGCAAATAAAAATAAGAATTCTCGTAGATAAGCGTCAATGAGTGGTCCTGATTCAGATGCTCGGATAGGAACTGGAGCGGATATCCAACAAAGTTGGAAGTCCAATTCCTACCCCTGATTCCTACGTTCCCTGCTTCACAGGCAAGTGAACAAAACTGGTCCCAAAAAACAAAGAAGTTCAAAAATCAGCGTAGCAAATTCCATCCCTCGAATTTGAACGCTCAGCAGTTCGCCTCTTTGTTTTGAGTGACTCCAGTGCAGCAGCCTTGGGCGACTTCGATGTCGTGTATCTTATCGAGTCGACGTTGATGTCGGCCCCCTTCGAATTCTGTTTTCAACCAGAGTTCTACAATACGACCAAGTAAACGGTCGCCGAGCATGTCAGCCGACAGGCACATGATGTTGGCATTGTTATGACGTCTACTGTACTCCGCGGTCACATCATCATGGCAAGAGACAGCTCGGACATTCTGGAATTTGTTGGCGGTGATGCACATCCCCATTCCCGTTCCACAGATCAAAATACCGCGATCAACGGACCCATTGCTCACGGATTCTGCGACTTTGCTGGCGTAATCGGGGTAATCGACGCTTTCTTCATCTCCAGGGCCGAAGTCGATTCCTTCGTAACCTAGTGAGGAGATTTGGTCGAGAATCTGCCCCTTGATGCGGACTCCACGGTGATCGCTTGCAATGGCAATTTTCATTTTGCCTATCCTTAAATTTCTTGCTGATCTAACAGCTTTTGGAGGTACCCTTCAATCTCATCTCGACAACGTCTGTACTCATCTGGCCCACCGCCAATCGGATCGGAAACGTCGTTTCCGTTTTGGGAGAGCAGGTGCACTTTACCAGTAAGTTCCGGGAGTGAATTTAATATGGCGTCGAGATGACTTCTTGTCATTGTAAATATCTGATCACAATGACTGAGTAATTCTTGTGTGACAGGTTGACTCTCATGACTCGACAGGTCGATACCGTCTTCCCTTAACAACTGGACAGCATCACGACTGGCGGGGGCGCCAGGATAAGCTGCGAGTCCAGCAGAAATGACAGTGTATCCTCGATCCAGCAACTCGTCATCCTGACAGCCAATCTTATCTGCCAGCATTTTGCGAAAGATCGCCTCTGCCATGGGGCTGCGACAGGTGTTGCCGGTGCATATGAAGATATAAACTTCACCCCTTAAACGATTTAGTACTCTTTGACTGACGGCACCTTCGCGTTCGATATGTAGCTGATGATCTTGTACTGAAACGACTGTGATTCCCTCGGAGTACGTTTCAGCTGAGCTGCTGACAATCAAATCGATCTGATCTGTCGAAATTTCCTTCACCTGTTCCGGTGAAACAGACAAGCCTAATGCTGCGGTTGGGAGTTTCCGAACAACTTCTTCAGCGAAGACTCCACCTGGTACCATGAAGGCTCGTCCAAAGTCATTAATTCCCCACTGCTTAGAGCGATCTGGCCACGTTTCGCACTGAGATTCCGCAGACTTGCCAGGAGTACGCAGGGCGACAGGGCCTGGCCAGCAACGGCGTGCGAGTTTCTCCGAAATTGAACTAACTTCTGCTTCGTAGTCGTAAATGACGGTTGGATGGGCGATTGCAACGAGTCGGGTGGCACCAGGAATTTGTTCAGAGATCACATGCAGCTGGTCTACAGCAGAATTTGAATCAGGCAATGCCAGTAGAAGGCTGCCCACCTCGTCAGGAAGCAAGACTACACCCCCCTCCATCAAACAAGCGACCGTTTGCCGCACTGCTTCTGCAGGGTCAGCCAGGTTGTCCAGATCGATGTGTTGAGGCACAGACAATGAGTAATTGCTTTGAAAAGTAAAGATGAAGAGAGCATTTACGAGTTTCCTATCGTATCCCAGTAGACAAGGCCGATCAACTCGTCAGCATAAAGACCTTGTCTTTCACGATTCTGAGCGTGTGATGTGGACACCATAGAATCGCTTATGGAAGCCAGGAAGGAGGGTATTCTACCCAGTTTTGGCCAGAAAATTTGACAAATCCGGTCACATTGAATTACTCTGATGTTTGAGTCTTTGTTGCTCGATACACAATAATACTCCAGAAAAGTTGTATACACCCAATCCTCTGCTTGACGTTGATGAAATCAGGCGGGGAACCTTCCCACATCACCCACCTTTTTCCGCCTGCCGGAGTTAATATCATGTTGACACTCCTTGGTCACCGCACACCGATGTGTGATTCAGTTTCCCGCCGTTCATTCCTGCGTATTGGTGGGCTCGCTTTGGGTGGGTTGACATTACCGCAGATACTGAAGGCTGAAAAAGCCACTGGAGTCGATGGCAACGGGAAAGGGATCATCATGATCTTTTTACCGGGGGGACCTCCTCATCAGGATATGTGGGATATCAAGATGAACGCTCCGGCAGAGGTTCGTGGAGAGTTCCTGCCGATCCAGACGAAGGTGCCCGGGATTGAGATCTGCGAACAGTTCCCTCGTCTGGCTTCCATGTCAGATAAACTGACCTTCATCAGAACGATGGTGGGAGCGAGTGGCTCCCATTATGCCTTTCAATGTTTGACAGGTCACCACGACCGGAATCAACCACCTGGTGGCTGGCCTGCATTGGGATCCGTTCTCTCTAAAGTTTATGGGCCCAAAGATCCAGCAGTTCCGGCGTATGTTGGTCTCTCACCAAAAACGCGTCATGTTCCATGGGGAGATAATGGGCAGCCTGGGTATCTCGGCGTGGCACACGCTCCGTTTACACCGAACGGAGATGGTGCTGGCGATCTGGTCTTAAATGGTATCACAGCAGATCGATTGGCAAGCCGTAAGCAAGTGCTGCGATCGTTCGATCAGTTCCGTTCAAAGATAGACGCCAGTGGAATGATGGCTGGCCAGGATGCCTTTACCGAACAGGCCTTCGGAATTTTGACATCCAGCAAACTGGCTGATGCTCTCGATCTGGAAAATGAATCGCAGCAACTCCGGGATCGTTATGGCTATGGGGAAGACAAACTTCAATCAGATGGTAGCACGCGATTACTCACGAACTTCCTCAAGGCACGCCGTCTAATTGAAGCCGGGGTTCGCTGCGTTTCGTTGTCATTCAGTCGTTGGGATTGGCATGGTGGCAATTTCAACAGGGGCCGCCAGGACATGCCGATGCTCGATCAGGCTGTCAGTGCTTTAATTGAGGATATGGAAAACCGAGGCATGCTGGATGATGTTTCTGTTGTGGTCTGGGGTGAGTTTGGTCGGACTCCGAAGATCAATGCCAATGCTGGTCGGGATCACTGGCCACGCGTTTCCTGTGCCATGCTGGCTGGCGGTGGGATGAAGCATGGACAGGTGATCGGTCAGACGAACCGTCTCGGTGAAGAGCCAATTGAGCGGCCTGTCCATTTCCAGGAAGTCTTCGCAACTCTTTACAAGTCTTTAGGGATCGACATAGATCACCTTGCTCTCGACGATCTACAGGGGCGTCCTCGTTTCCTCGTTGATCAGAACACCTACCGCCCGATGAAAGAATTGATTTGACCAAGCTGCCACCTGAATTCATGTTGCAGCTGAGGTTCACACCTCCTCTGAACGTAAGAAAGTCATTGATAGAGGAATGAGGACCTGATAACGGTCATCGTACCTACTCCGTAGGTTTGAGGCGGAGCCACGCTCGAGTCTCACCCATCAACTTTGGTCTCATTGGGAAACTTGAATACAGGCGATTAATCCTTCAGAGTATTTGTGAAGGGACCGCTGATAGACGCTAATGAACGCTCATTTTAGGTTTTATTAGCGTGCACGAGTGTTCATTAGCGGTTAACACTTCAGGGGCTTTGCATGTCGGATCAACCTTATGCGAATGAAGGTTACGCTCTGATGGGAGCAGCTTTTGAGGTTCATAATGTACTGGGGAGAGGGTTGTCGGAAGAGATTTATCAGCAGAGTCTGGAGATTGAATTGCGGATGCGAAAGATTCCGTTTCACACAAAACAAGGACTGAGAGTTGTCTACAAAAATCATGACTTGGAAAAACGATACGTGCCAGATCTGATCATCTTTGAAAGAATTGTCGTCGAACTCAAAAGCGTGTCCACCATGGCAGCTGAACACGAGGGGCAACTCATGAATTATATGCGAATCAGTCGCAGCCCGATTGGATATCTCATCAACTTTGGTCCCATTGGGAAACTTGAATACAGGCGATTAATCCTTTCAGAGTATTTGTGAAGGGACCGCTAATAGACGCTGATGAACACTCATTTTAGGTTTTATCAGCGTTCATGTGTGTTCATCAGCGGTAGAATCTGTTGCCCAGTCGGTTAGAATCTCTTCCTTGATTTCCGAATTCAGTTGCACCAAACAGGCCGAACTCGTCCTGCCTGAAACTCTCCCCTGATTGACGTCTCACATGCGTGAAGTCTTAAAAGCTCTTGTCGCTGCCCGTACAGCAAAAACTCCGGTTGTCTTTACTTCGCTGGTTGAAACGAGAGGTTCAACTCCGCAGAAGGCGGGGGCTGCGATGCTGGTCTATGCCGACGGTCGTCAGGTCGGGACTCTTGGGGGAGGGTGCGTTGAAGCAGAGGTCAAAAGAAAAGCATTAGAACAACTCCCTACCGGCAAAAGTGAAATCGTCACCTTTCAACTCAATCACGATTACGGCTGGGACGATGGTCTCATCTGCGGGGGACGGATGACTATGCTGATTGCGCCCGTTTTGGATGAGCAAAGTGATCGTTACTACCGGGAGTATCTGCACCTGGTAGAGCAAGCAGATGGTTGCCTGGAAGCAATTGTGATTGATGCTGGCGATTTGTCACCTTGCCATCGATTTCTTTTCGACCATCAGCAGCGTTTGATCAATTCAGTCGGGGACTCAGACCCGACACCGCATCTCATCGGAAAATTACCAGATCTCTCCGTGAGACCGAAAGCATTTGTTGCGGGTGGTATTGCCTATCTCCCGCAACTACAGCGAGCGGACTTGATCATTGTGGGAGCGGGCCATGTCGGTCGTGAGCTTGCTCGATATGCCAAAGAGGTCGATTTTCGAGTGACTGTGATCGATGACCGTGAGAAGTTCTGTAATGAAGAAAATGTCCCCTGGGCGGATGATTGGATTGTCGGTGACTTTGCGGAGAAATTACCGAATCTCAATATTTCGTCTCAGACTTATTGTGTCATCGTTACGCGTGGGCATAACCATGATGAAGAGGCCCTGCTCCATCTCATTCAGAAGCAACCGGGCTTTCTTGGCATGATTGGGTCGAAGAGGAAGATTCGCCTCATTTTCGATGATCTCATGAGACAGGGCATCGCTGCTGATGCATTAGAGAAGGTCGCTGCTCCCATTGGACTGGAGATAGGCTCGCAAACAGTACCAGAAATAGCCATCAGCATTGTGGCACAGTTAATTGAACGGCGAAACAGATCCTATAAAAAAACGCCGGAAGCAAAAGCTGCTCCGGCGTGTGAGAATTAATCGTCATGTCAGACTACGGTCTTGGCGATCCGTTGATGATGATCTGACCGTTGCTGGTTCCGCCGGGGATAAAGAAGTCTACATAGAACGGGAAGAACGTTCCGAGCGGGATGGAGTTGTCCTGCGTTCCGTTCAGATTGATGACTCCGCGGACATCACGGAAGATAATTCCTTCCTCACGGGCTGTATCGAAATCAGTAACCAATCCAATGAAGTTATTGTCGATTGCGACGTTGGAGGGAGCGAAGATTCGCACAAAATCGATACCGGTACTATCAACACCTAGTAAGTTGATCAGGTTGTCGAAGATATTGATGTTGTTGTTCCCTGACTGGAATGACAACTGCATCGCAGTCGAGTTGATCCCGCTTAGCTGGAAGCCTGACCCAGCTTGAACTGCTCCATTGGCATCGAGTACGGAATTGCTGCCGATGACGAGCGTAGTAGACTCTTCAAAGTTGAAGTCGATTCCGATTGTGCTGACGCCATTGGAAGCGACATCGTTATTAGTGAACGCGACATTTGAAATTCCATCGAGATCGAGTTCGACACCGATTTCGCCGACTGTCGCGTTGAGCAGGAAGGTGTTGTTATCGATGATGATGTCAGACGGGCCTTCCCAGACAACACTCAGAGCAGCATTCGTACGGTTTGAGCTGATCGTGTTAAAGGCCGCGGTTGTGCCTGGTGTTCCGTTGTTCTGGAACAGAAAGTTCAACTCGGCCCCATCACCAATTCCAGGACCGGTGCTGATGTCAATCATGTTCCCGAAAGTCGTCGTGTTGGTATCAGTGACGCTGTTGTTCGTCATCGCAATGTTGTAGACAACCGGGTCTTCATCATCGCCATCAAGGTCGATGTCAGTTTCTTCGACTGTGGCGAGGTAAGTGATCTGGCTGGAACCGGTTGCGAGACCATTGCCATCGATATTGGAGTCAAGTAGTTCGAAGTCAGAGACATCAAGAATGTCGATCCCCTCCTGGGTGGAGTCTTCGATATTCATCCCTTCGAGGACCAACTCGGGAGAAAGTCCTTGAGGAGATTCAACGATCATGTTTTCGGCGCGAACTCCAATCACGTTGGCTTCGATGTCCATATATCCCAGACGAACGACTTGTGTGTTATTAAAAGCTGCACCCACATTAGTCATGCCAGAAATCGTTCCACCACTCCCAGCGATATCTCCGCGACCAGTGACTATGAAAGTACCATTACTGCTATCTACTGCGATACCGTCGTTTTCATTGGTTGCGGAAATTGACTCAAACTGAATGTCGTGTATTTGAGTACCATTGGTCAGATCATCGTCGATAACAGTGATCGCTCTTGCCTCTTCGGCTTCAATGATACCCGTTCCGACAGAAACACTGTCGTTGTCAACAAAAGTGACCGCATCTTCAAGAACCTGCGAGCCTGGTGCCGATGCAGGTGGAGTCCCAGTGAACTCGATACTCAATGAGGAGAAGCTGATTTCAGACATGTCGTTTGGGTCAGCATTTCTGTTTTCTCGAACACTGACACCACTGATTGTGCGCGGCGTGGCTGCTGGATTTCCATTTAATCCCATTGCGTTGTCAATATCGACGATGTTGAAACCAACATCGCCCGTGTTGTTCTCGATAAAGATTGCTGATTCGTTAACATTCAGCTGGTTGTCAATTGAAGTCGTGCCCAGGAATCGAGAAATAGTGGCGGAGTTATTCACTTCGATTGCATGTCGCCCACGGGCGTTGATGCTGATATCGCTGAAGATGCTCTGGAAATTAGTACTTGCGTTGTCAACGATGTTAATAGCGTTACCGTCTGTATTATTAATCGTAGTGAGTCCAGAGACCTGGAATGTTCCGGTCGTGATTCCCTCGGTGTTTCGATTCGCAATATTGATTCCGACACCACCAGAGACGTAGTTTCCAGTCATCGGATCAAAGAAGCCATTACTGCCATCAATCGTGACATTATTGAGTAAGACATTTCCAAGGTCTGAAGCCATATCGATGGCAGGTAAGAAATTCGCACTTGGTGTATGACCACTGATCGTCAGATCGTTCTGGAAGACGATGGTTCCCGCCCGCCTCATCGTCGGCATCAACGGATTCGGTCCTTCTTGGATATCTTCAATGAACAATCCCCGATTGATCCGATTGTTGACGGTGACTGCTTCCTGAAAGACGATGTTTCCAGTTGGTTGTAAAGTAGATACTGTGATTCCACCTCTGACTGGAGCATCAATGGTGAGCGTGTCCAGAACCGAAATCCCCCCTGCAAATTGACGGACTTCAAATGCGGCAGTTCGCGTACCTGTAGGGGCTGTGTTTGTAAGTGCAATCGAGTCAAATGTGATATTCGCAGTATTAGCTGTTGCAGTCGTTCCTTCGATCAGAACCCCCAGATCACCGACACCGATGATTTCTGTATTCCGCAAATTGATACTACCTGATGTGTCCTGAATTAAGACTGCATGCCCAGCAGCGTTATTAATGGTGTTCATCCCATTAAAGACAACTGTCGGGCTTCCTCCAGTAACTTCGAGGGCATTCCCTGAGGTTCCTGAAATCGCGATATTCTCGAAGACAAAGGGGCCCATGGAGTCATTGATGGCAATGCCATCGGCACCAGCTCCTGTGGAATTGCTGATGATGAGTTCATTGACAATAGAGCCATTGACTCCGTCAGCAAGAATGGCGGGATTGTCTGCGAAATCAGTAATCTGAAAACCAGCAAAGCGGCTGTTGTCAGCTAAAGTAATGACTGGTCCCATTGTATTTTGGATAATTGGCCTTGCAGCTGCTCCAACAGTGACTGTCGGGAGGTCAATCTGGCTGACGATCCCGGCAGTCGGAATCGTCAGAGGAACACCTTCACCCAAGACAAGAATGTTCTCTCTCAAATCAGCTGTCGCATTAGTATTTCCGTCGGTAACACCATCAAAGACACTGTTGGCATGTACGAAGACGATGTCCGCGAATGGACCAGCATCGATCGCTTCCTGAATGTACTGAAACGGCATGTCCTCCGAGCCATTGCCCAGTGGAGAAGGAAAGTTGAGTGGAGGTGGGGTAGGATTGTTACGGACGTGATAAACGAGATAGGGCTCGTTGTCGATTGGGTTGATCGCCAGCTCAGGTGCGTTAAGAGCACTGCTGTCCAGGGTAGCGACTGTTCGGTTTTTGCGGACCCAACTTGCCATGCGGTCATACTGACTTTTGCCGAGTCGGGGTTGCTTCTTCAAGTGGTGCCAGTAATTGATGTCAGCTCCAAAGACGACATTCGTATCGAAGGCATTATCACTTGTGATTTCCAGCGCCAGGTGTGTTAATTCATCGAAGAAGTCACCATCGAGGCGGAGCTTGAAACCTGAGATTTTCTGAAGGCCAAGTCCACGTGCCTGATAGTGGTAGCCACCAGCAGTCGCTTCCAGATTGTGTTTCTCGAAAAATTGGCCAGGTATTGGCGAAGTGAGTGTCAGGTCGACACCTTCCAGAGCCGCGGAAGAGAACGTTCTTGTTTGGAATTGAATGTTACTCCCCTGGACAGCCCCACTAGGTGCGAAAGCGTCAACAAAGGATTCTGTCCCTGGTTCAAAGCGGACAGCTGTCACTTGCTGCTTGTTTCCGAACGGAACATAGACATTGGCTCTCAGGTCAACAAACTCGGTCAGAATTTCACCAGCGACGGTGAACTGTTCAAAAGTGACACCACGGGACTGATCGTGATCATAATAGAACGTGGTCCCGAGGACTGTGTTTTTTGCTGGCAGGAAGTGACGCACACCGAGACCGGCACTGCCGCCCCATTTTCCTCGATTGGTGACGAACAAACGACCGTCGCCAAAGAACATGGTGTTTCCGTTGAAAGAGAACGGAGCCAGGTCCACAAACGAAATTGAACCGTTCCGCCCGACGGTGTCACCTGCTTCGTGTCCCGCGCGACCCATGACTCCGAATCCACCCACTCCACGAGCAGGTTGAGAATTCAGCGATCCTGAATAGTCGGGGATGGCATACTGATCCTGCGGGATCGTGTAGTCGATGTCTCCCGGGAATTGATGCTGCGCGGAGGCTGTGCTCGCTGAGGCTGCTAAAGCGGCAAGAACACCGGCCGTCTTCAAAAGCTTTCTCGACCTGTTGAGAAATTTCGATCGAATCCAAAGTTGAGACTTTTGGCTCACTCTTCGAATGAAGGATTTCAACATAACCCGGGTTCCATCTTGGGAGGTTGACCCTGAGGTCAACGCTTGTCGTCTTGACTGGAGGGTTGAATCTGTAGGGGACGACATGGAATTCATGTCGCATTCGACATCACGCGTTTGACATTTGGGACCGTCCGTCGTGGAGCGAGTACCCAGCCATTTCTGTAGGTTGGTCGATTTTCGCATGTGTCGCGGAATTGTCTTTGGGAATGGAGACGCATCTGGGAACCATCTGCGTCAAGACTCTCGACGCCGTCGGTGGCGAGAGAATCCGAATAATCTGGGGATAGAGAGAGGATGATCGTCGGAAACTACAGAAAGAGATTCAGAGCAGGAAGGGCGAATTCAGTCAGATTTGGGGTCTTCAGCAGCCTATTTTGACAGAAATCAATACGCGACCCACACCCGACACATGGCCGTAAACCTATAACTTCAATTGACTTATGTGCTTTGGTGTCGTCCCGCAACAGCCACCGCAGAAAGAGATTCCAAACTCTTTCCAGCGAGTCGCATATTCGGCGTAATATGCCGGATTGAGACCTGCAGTTTGTTCCCAAGTTCCTCTGCTGGTTAACCTTCCGGAATTGGCATACGCTCCCAGCATCAGATCGGGGAACTTCTGTCTGATCCTTTTCAGACTCGGCATGACTTCTTCAACTGGCAGACAGTTCAGTAGAACCCCGTCTGGCTGATGCGCTTGAACAGCTTCCACGCCATCTGTTAGTGACTCGCCTGAGAGGAGATGACCGTCCCGCCCCAGAGTAAAGCTCAAGAGGAACGGAAGGCCTACCGATCGACAGGCTTTGGCAGCGATCACAGCTTCTCGAATCGTCAGCTGAGTTTCGACCAGAATCAGATCAACGTTTGCCTGTGCGAGGTTTTGAGCCATCTGTAAGTGTTCTTGCCGTAATTCACTTTCACCAGGGGTTAACTCCGGTGAATAACAGTCTTCCAATGGAGCGATTGAGCCAGCAACGTAAGCCTGACTTTGGGCAGCCCTGCGAGCAACCTCCACTGCTTCCATGGTCAGTTCTTCAGCCTGACCAGCCCAACGGGTCTCTAGTAAATTGCGTGCATGCGTACGAAATGTATTTGCAGTGACGATTTCCGAACCTGCATCGACGTAGTCACGGTGAATTTGTTCCAGAAGTTCCGGTTGCTCACGAATGATTCTGGCTGACCATTCTGGAGAGGTCAGCTCGAATCCTCGTCGCTGCAGCTCTGTTCCGGTTGCACCGTCTAGTAGCACAAGTTTCTTCTGCTGAATTCGCTCTTTGAACGCAGGTCGGTTTTTTTGTTGCATGAATGAAGATGTTGCAAATGATTTTAGAAACCCCAACAAAACTTGTTTGCATCATCAGCCGCTGGGTGTTAGCCCACGGTTCTTGGGGAAGGAACCAGACGCTAACGCGTTTCAGATAATCGTTTTGTCAGGAATTCTAAGTTTCGTTCGAGTTTGATTATCTCAAGGTAAGTTGGAACTAGCCATACAGATTTTGTGAATACGACGTGCATCTGGTCCGCTATTGTCACCGCCGCTCGCTTGAGTATGTGTATGGGGACCGCTAATTCACACTGATAAACGCGAATTTTCATTTCATCAGCGTTCACGAGAGGGAGAAACTTTTTCTCAGACGATTCACTGCATTGATTTGTGAACTGATGTTGAAAAAAGGCAATCACGTTGAGCTTTCACAACACGAGATGCAAGTCTCTGGTATTAAAGCTGTTCCGGTGAATCAGTCTCATGAAAGGTTCTCGCTGAGTTGCAATTGATGCAATCGGGCATCATCGCCTCTCACCAACTTGTCGACTGTGACAATATTGTTTCAAGAAGTTGGTGCTCCCGTAAACTGTTTTCCTCATTGAGTTTAAAGTGAACAGACAGAGTTAAATGTCAATGTACGTCAAGCTTTCTTAACAGCTTTGGCACCCCGTCTGCTTTTCCTCTTGGCATCAAACAACAAATCACATCTTTGCTTTAAGGAACCCCACAATGAAGACTTTTTCAGCACTCATCAACGACGAAGCCGGTTTTATTGTTTCAGCAGAACTTGTTCTGATTTCCACAATTGCAGTCTTGGGAATGATCGTTGGCCTCAGCGAGGTCGCCTTGAACGTGAACAACGAACTGGAAGATGTCGGGTCAGCATTCAATAGCATGCAGCAGTCATTCTGTGTCGATGGCTTCCAGGGGCACAAAGGCCAAACTGAAATGAGCCATTACCACGACAGCTTTGATTTCTGTGCCGGCGACTGCGACATCTACTAACAGCAGCTGCTAAGAAAGACTCTGAATAGATTCAAACACGTTTACTCTCTCTACCGCTATTCACCATCCAACGTTTACTGCTTACGAATTTTCGTGTCACGTAAATCCTGATGATAGCGAACTATTCAAACCAGCCATGCTAGGCTCTCACAACTTGGAGTGACTCCCCGGCAAGCATCGCGTGGGGTGGTACTTGTCGGAGGCTCTCTCATCTTTTGGGTGGGAGAGTCTTTTTATTTGAGTTCTTTTAACTGCTTTTTGATGTAAGCAATTTCTTCAGCAGCTGCCTCTTCCGGTTCACGTAGAATGTTCCAGTAGTCTGCAGGCATCCCTTTGAATGGGTTGACGTATTCGAAGGTCAGGTCACCGTCGAAACCACCTTCAATGGCAAGTTGCAAGAGCGTTTCCCAGCGTACATCGCCCAGTTCCAATGATGTCCATTCGTAGCTGAAATCGCCACGTGGCAGGTAGGCAAAGTTTGGATCAGTGTGACGCTTAACGTTCTTGAGATGCAAAACGTCAATCGCTCCAGCTAACTCCTGAAGTTCGTCAATCTCATTGAGTCCCTGGAAGTAGGCATTCGTAGCATCATAGGCGATTCCGACTTTGCAGACTCCTTGAACTTCGTTCTGCATCGCAAGGAGTTCGTCTGCACAGGAGGTTGTCGTATTCTCGTTGTTCTCGATCAGAATACCGATATTCTTCTCGGCAGCGAATTCTCCAATTTCTTTCAGTCCATCGACCGTGCGGGCGAAGGCTTCTTCTTCGGAGAAGGGAGTCTCAGTGTAGCTCTCGGTTGTGTTGTTAATGGCCCGGACCCATTCGATCCCGACATCGGCAGCGAACTGAACGAACTCTCGAAAGAGTTCACGACACTCTTCGCCGAGTTGCCCTTCCAGATTGACGGGACTGGGAACGTAAACACAGATAATCGGGATGCCATTCTCAGCACAATGTGCTTTCAGTTGTTGTCGTGCAGTCGGTCGAATCTGTCGGGGGCCAAGCATGTCATAGCCGAAGGCGGTCAACTGCTTCTTGGGACCACCGGGGATGTCCAGAGTCATTCCCCGCGCATCGACGCTGTCCCAACCATATTCTTTTGCCCATTGAATGACCTGGTAAATCCCGAATGGATGTTTCCAACCGATTGAACCGTACAACGAAGTCCGCATCGAAGTCCTCTTACAAAGAGAGTGAAACTGATCGTATCTGAACTATTCTAGCGAGGCTCCGCCTCAGACAAACGGGAAAGGAATTGACACAATCTTTCCCTCCTAATTCCCAATTCTTAGCTCCTAATTCCTTCTATCCATATCTATACAGACTAGTAAGCAAAACTTGACTCTTCTACAAGAACTTCCTGAAACAAAGTAACCTAAGCAGAACCGAGTCCCTGCATTCTTCTCCAGGCACTCATTTGTCCAAGGTGGACCATCATGTGGCCACTCACATAGAACATGTGCATCGCTCCCAATGTCGGAAAGGCTTCCTTGATTTTGCCTTCATTCGGATTGGGTTGCTGAAAGGTCGAATCCTCAGCAGATTGCAATTTTTCCGCAGCCAGTCGGTAGCCCTGAAAGAACCTCTCGACGATTTCATCCATAGCGGGGTAAATTGTTCCCTCAGGATCATCTTGGCAGGTCGCGTCTTTACTGAAGACGGTTTGAAAACTCTCGGGGACTGCAACGGAAGAAGCATCGTGACCGAGTTGCTCCAGGATTTTCGCTGGGTACAAACTGAGATGGCCCAGAACAAACGCCGGGTGGTTCGAGTTCACAACCTCCCCACCAACACTGGCAAAGCGAGCAAATTGCTCTGATGAAATTCCCTTCAGCAATCGCTCTGTATAACCGAGACAAAGGTTCAACGACTGGCTGATCATCACTCCCACAGGTTCAGACATTTCACTCCCCCTTCTCTATCTAATCTCTATGACTTCAAAGTAATCTTGCGTTCGCAATGGTGCTTTCAATTTGCAGGCAAGGATAGCGAATCAAGAACGGAGAAAACATTCAGCAGACAATGTTCACCTTTCTGTCGATCATCATTCAGAACAACGCTCACAGATGCGAACCGGTCCAGCAACCTGAAAGATTGGCGCCCTGAGTCTGATCCCCTAAACTACTGTTCATAACAATTCGCCTGCTTGGCGAAGAGCCAAAAACAGCCCGATGGTGTAACGGTAGCACGAAAGATTCTGATTCTTTTAGTCTAGGTTCAAATCCTAGTCGGGCTAATTGACATAAACGGTTGTTGAGTCGCGACTTGCGACTACCTCATTTTCGAGTGCGGCAACCCTTTGCATGATTACTACAGAATAAACTTCTGTAGTCCTTCACTTCCAGCAAGGGGAAAACAATGCCAAGGACTCCAAAATACTGCTATCACAAAGCGACCGACCAAGCCTACGCCACCATCAACGGCAAAGTTATTTACTTCGGTAAATACGACTCTCCTGAAAGCCGAGATGCTTACGACAAAGCCATTGCTGAATGGCGAGAAGTGCACGCGACACCAGACAAAACGACCACCATCGGGCAATTGACGGTGATGTTCATCAAGCAACACGCCACCGATTACTACAGTGTCGGTGAAGTTCGGAACTATCAGTCGGCATTGAAAGTTCTGGTCAAGATGTTCCGAACTACCAAGGTTTGTGATTTCGGACCGAAGAAGTTGAAAGCGGTACAGGATGAACTTGCAAAGCATCGAGTTCGAAATCAGGTCAATACATGCCTTGCCAGAATTAAAAGAGTCTTCGAGTGGGGTGTCAGTGTCGAAATCGTTCCCGGTCGCATCTACTACGATCTCAAGACCGTGAAGAACCTTAAACGGGGCAGGTGCAAAGCCAAAGAGGGAAAACCAGTGCTGCCGGTTCCTCAAGAGGATATTGATTCTGTTCTGCCTCATCTGACCGCACCAGTTCAAGCAATGGTGCGTTTGCAGCTTCTGACCGGCATGCGACCAGGGGAAGTGTTGAAGATGACCGCAGGTGATCTGGACACCAGTGGAGAAGTTTGGGCATATCGGCCGGAACTACACAAAAATGCATGGCGGGGGAAGCAGCGAGTTATTCTGATCGGTCCACGTGGGCAGGATGTTCTTCTACCGTTTCTGATCGGTCGTCAACCTGATGAGTTTCTGTTCAATCCCCATGATGGACGGCAGCAATTCATCGAATCGAACTATCGAGACGATGCGAAATCTCATGTTCGTGGTTCTGAAGCTGGCGAAAACAAACCGTATACGATTCACGGTTACACATCGAGCATTCAGAAAGTTTGTAAGCGTTTGAAAGTCGATAAGTGGTCACCGGGACGATTACGCCACAATGCTGCGACCAACGTCAACCGTCAGGCTCGCGATCTTGATGCTGCACGTGTCATGCTGGGACATAGCGAGAAGTCGACCACCGAAATCTACGCCGAACGTGATCTCTCGAAAGCGGCTGAAATTGCAAAGCAATTCGGCTAGAATATGTGGACACCGGGACCAGATCGGGAGTAGCTACCTGAACTGACTCAGCATCTTTACCCTTGCGGCTGATTTGTCCCGGTGTCTTTATCCTTTGCGAGGGTAAAGCGGGGGAATGGTGAGTAGTCAGACTGACCAATATATGCGGACGTTGCTCGACGCAATGAATAAATCATTGAGTTTGCAGCACGCTGTTATGAAAAACGCTGAGTCTGGTGAAACTGCCCTGTTCAGGAAGTTTCTTGCTGATTGTGTTTCTCATGCCCCCCCTCTGGAAGTCGTTCATAGAAAAGTTGACAAGACCGGCTACCAAAAGCAACTCAAAGACTTAGAACCAGTTGCATTCGAATCATTTCGAATACTAAAGGAATTACAGGAGCAGTGCGAAAAAGCGAACGCAAAGCATGGTATCCAATGCGAAGAGTCGGCATCGTTTCTTGAACTCTTTGTGACAATGATTACCAATTACTGGTCCGATGTTAATTCCGGTTTCGGAGTGTTTGAAGCAA
>CAXAMN010027128.1:552082-570632 GCA_963970005.1 Durusdinium trenchii | reverse complement strand
TATAGGTCACGGATCACGACGAGCGAGATCTTATTTGCTGGGAAACGAATTCCCCCTCGTTGAAATCGATAGTATGCAAGTTGCATCAAGCTCCGTCGCTCCCTCTGTTCGCGCGACAGACCCAACTCTCCGGCCCGCAAAACAGCTATTAGGCGAGCTACTCCCCAGCAAACCAAGTCCAGCATCTATCTATCGCTGGCTGACTGCCCGTAGAGGTCTGAGACTACCAGCCGTCAAAGTGAACGGCGCGTGGCACACCACACCACACCACACCACACCACACCACACCACACCACCCCACACCACACCAGAGGGAATCTTCAGCTGCTCGCAGTACATCATCAGCTGATGCTTACTGATCATCCTGTTTTGGAAGAGCCTCTGTTGGCTGTTTCTCAAGCTGACTCGCTGTTGCACCGTGGACTCGGCGATTGAAGATTTCTGGGTCGAAGGGGTCGGGCTTTTGTTGGGAGATTGGTGCATCCACGACTTGATTCGTCTGAGTCAGTTTCGACTCTGAAGTCGGTGAAGATTCGTTCGCTACTTGTTGAATGATTGGGCTTATCTTCACAGACTGCTGCTGTGGCTGCGGCGGTGAGTTTAGTGGGCGTCCAGTCAGTTCAATGATCCATTCTTTTAAGATGCGATGGTGCATCTCTCCTTTAGAGCCGACAAACAGGCGGCTGTGGCTTTGACTGAGTTCTGGATCGATCAGTAACAATTGGCTGCGACCGGGTTGCTCGCGGTCGATCCATTTCATGACCTGTTGTAAGTTTTCTTCGCTTTGCAGGCGATGACCTGAATAGCCGCGCTGAATCGGGTGGAGTTGAAATTCTGTTTTGGTGGCAGAGCCGTGACAGTGGGCGTTTCCACATTTGTTGAGCAACAAAGGTTGAACCTGCCGAATGAAGTTCTGTTGAGCTTCCCGGCTGAGCCCGCTGGCGCGTCGTTCTTCTGCTCTTAAGAAGCCATCAATTGTCATGGCAGCCTGCGTGGGTAGTCGAACCTCATCACGTTCAGGATTGAGCTTGTCGTCGATCTGTTTCATCATCGCCCGAGCTTCCGGTCTGAGCGGTTCGAGGGTGAGGGCCTTCACCGTTTCCGTCCGTGCCTGACCAATTAATTGATTACGCCAGCACCAGTCAGCGAGGCGAAGGTGATCGTTCGCTGTCGGCTTTAAGATTCTGTTCCGCAGGGCAAGGTAGGCTTCATTAAGCGTTTCCGCTGTCACATCGACTTTACCGAACGGAACAATGGCGTAGGTCCCGTTGGTATCGACTCGATAACCGCCAGCGACGGTACTGATATCGCCCGAGAAGACGCGACCATCTGTCAGGACGATCACGCCACGTGAGAATTCGTTTGCTGCCTGCGTCGATTGGGCGGCGGAATCTCTTCCATATCCAATCATGCAGAGCCACATGACGACCAGGTAAAGGTGTCTGTTCATTTGAGCAGTTCCGTTGCTGAATGAGTGTATGAGCAGTCTCGACCAAGGGGCTGAAGCGGGTCAATAGCTGTTTCAGCTGTTAAAACCGTTGTCGCCGACCTGCTGGTGGCCCAGATTTCTGGAACCTCAGGTGCATTTTGTCTCAAAGTTGTTAGATTGATTGAACTTGCGGTGTCTACCCGAACAGATCCATTTGCACTTTTTTAGATTTGTGAATTCGATTGAGCGGACGCCATTCCAGAACGTACTGACTGATCCACCTCGCTTGGAGCCCGTCTATGCCCAAGATTCGATGTAAAAGCTGCGAAACTGCCATTAATGTTCCTGACAAGGCATTAGGGAAGGTAATTAAATGCCCCAAGTGCAGCGAGAAGATCAAAGTTCCATCATCGAAACCGGGTGGAAAGTCAGCAGGGCCAGCCAAGCGAAAAAAGAAACCAGCTCAGAAATCATCAGCCAACGACCCCCTGGGCCTTGGTGATCTCGATGATTACGCGATGGAAGACGAAGAGGCCACGATCTGCCCTTATTGTGCAGCCGAAATGGATCTTGAAGAGGATGTTGTCTGTCGCGAATGTGGAATGAATGTTGAGACGGGACAGATGGACCGTCGCGAGAAAAAGAAGCGTTCTCGCAAAGGTCCAGATTCTTCGAAGTTCTATGGCATGGTCTGGGGTGAATGCTGGAAATTTATGCTGAGTGAACTTCGCCTGGCGCTGCGCGTCGGGACGGCATTTACATTCTTCTCGACACTGGCCCTGATGTGTGGTTACATGGGCTTTGTTTATGTGCAAGAACAGATGCCGCCCAAGGTGTTCTGGATCGGAATGACGGCTCTGTGTGCCTTTTCTGTGCCCGGTTTAATCTGGCATTTGTCCCTGATCATTATTCGGCACACACGACTGAGAGAGAAGTTTCAGTCGGATCGGATTCAGTTCGACCTCTTTACTTCAATTGCCTCCGGAGTTCGTATCATAGCGTGGCCGATCATTATGATTCCGGGAACGCCTCTTCTGGGAGTGCTGTACTACTTTTACTTCCAGGATGACCCAACGAATCCGATTTTTGTGGGGGCCATCGCTGCCGTTTTTTCCGTTGCACTCTTCCTGTGGCCAATGGCAATGGTCCACATGACGGCCCGCTACACCTACAAAGGCTGGATTTTGTGGGAATTGCTGCAGGTCTTATTCCAGAATCTCGCAGGAATCATGTATGTGCACATCATTGCATTTGTCGCATTGCTCCCTGTGGCTGCCGTAGGAGGCGGATTACTGTTCCTGATTATGGGTGATGCTGGCGTGGGAGGAATGAACCCCTTCGGCAGTCCAGTCATTAACGGCATCACAGGGAACATCACGACCTGGGCTCTGGATACCGTTGGCATGGATTCGGATCCTGATGGGATGATGTACACCTTGTTCCGAGCTCCATTGAATATTCTGGCCGCTTTTCTTGTTATCGCGCCGATAGGATTCCTGGCTGCCTTTCCGGGAATATTTGTAATGAAAGCTAACGGCATGTTCGGCTACTATTTCTCCCAGACCTTGGAGTTGGTCGAACAAAAGAAGGAACACGAGCCTGCGACTTTTTGGGTCCGTTATCTTTCCCACCAGATCGATGGGGTTTGCTCTCTGTTGGCCATTTTTCTGGTGACGAGTAACCCCAAACTCTCAAAGATTGCCTGGGTGTTCACTGGCTTTGTGATTTTGGCATACATCTTTGCGAAAGCTGCTTTTTTGCCCATGTTTGTCTTATGGCTGGTTTACTGCATCTGGATGTACTGGTCAGTGCAGGAATCGTCTGAGCTACAAAGCACAATTGGAAAAGAAGCGTTTGGTTTGATCGTGATGACCGAAGACAAGAAGCAACTTACAATGCAACAAGCCAGCATGAAATGGCTCATGCGAGTGATTTGTGACGTCGCTGCCGGACTTCCTTACCTGACCGCAGCCATTCCACCAGAGAAGAAGGCATTGCACGATATGATGTCCAAAACAGTCGTCGTTTGGAAAGGTGATCGGTAGATTAGCCAATTCGTTGCAGGAAATTGGTGCAGAGAGACCAAGGTTCGTTTTTTTTGTATGAGAATGAAACGAAGGAGTTGGAATTTAGGATGTGATGACAGTCTTACAGCATTCTCATACTTCTTGTCCCCTCGCTTGTACGTTTTAACCAATAAAAACGCTCACGTTCGACTTTTTTCATCGAGTTTGATGTTTCAAAGACGACGTCCTCGCGTCACAATTGTGACTCTTCACTGTGATAAGTCCTGGCAAGGAAGCCACCGTAACGCACGTGCCACGTGATTTTAAACCACTACTGGACCAACTGTCATCAGCAACTCGGTTCTTCGGAAGGCACCGAGCCTGTTCTTCTCGACTCAATCGTGGTGAGGTGATACGACCTAATGCCCCAGAGCATCCCTCATTCGCTAGTGAACAGTTGGATTGACAAGAATTGAGTAACGTACAGCAAGTAGGGTGTGTGAAGCCTGAGCGTAACACACCACTTTGGACGCCCATTATGATGCGTTACGCTGATCACTTCACACATCCTACGGCGGTGCCTCAGTTAAAAAGTTTTGTGGAATGATCGTTACTTACGCTCGACTGTCATCGTCGCGTGCAGACCGTCTTCCAGGAACTTGAGGACGATTGTGAGCCCCGCGAAGTGATCGAGAACTTCGTCGATGGCTCCCTCCTCGTGGCCTAACAGTGCCTGCCGGGGAGAATAAGCGCTGCCATGGACCGTGCATTCCATGTGTTCTTCTCCCATGAAGTAACTCCCTCCACAGGGGCAATAGAAGTCAAGGCCGTACAGCGATTCAGGGCGAGATTCGACATCAAACTTATCTCCCTTTTTCAGAGCCAAGCTCTGCAGGCTGGAGAGGCGACCGATGTTGTCAAAACAGGCTTGTCGATGGCTTTCGGCCCAACCGAGTCGGAAGTTCGACAATGTTTCATTCCAGTTCTCAGGCCGAATACGGACCATCGCGTGGGCTGAACTCTTCTCATCGGAGGGTCCCTGGACTCCCTGCTTGTGAAGTTCAACAAGGTCTTGCAGCACTTCCGGCTTGCTGGAGACATACAGGAAATTCTCGATCCGCGCCCAGAAGAAACGCCATTTGATTGGCCCAATGCCGATGGTGCTCGTACGAGCAACGACATCCTCGCTGAGTGGAAGTTTGTAGAAATCATTCTGGGTTTGAAACCAACCGGCCCGCATTGGACGCCTGGCGACAGGCGCCATCAGGTCATCAACATGTGTCATGAAATCGTCGACAGCGGTTACATCTTCCAGAGGAATCGAAGCGTAGACTGGTGAGTTCAACGACGCGATCAACATAAAGACCGGGAGAAAATCGCTGTCAAAATTATTGCGTGTTGAGAACGAGCCGACCATTTGGCCCAAGAATTCGATGAGTTGAAAATCAAATGTTGGCTCTGAGTCATAAACATGAAATGCCATTTGGTTCTTGATTCCACGGGCGTAGAACTCATAGGCCAGTTTCTGGTTCACTTGACCATCGCGTATATTTGTTAACCAGTAGGCAAACCCGGATCGATTGCGGCGAGGATTGTTGATTCTTTCCCCAATCCGTCCTCGATTTTCTCCTCCCGCTTTAGTGAGAGCGAATCTGAGATTCTGCAAACTGGTCTCGGCGGTGAGTCGGCGGACGGACCCATCTCCCATGGCAATGTAGCCATTGCCCTCAAATTTTCCGACGATCTTTTCGGCGAGTTTCTCATCCTCGAACTTTAAATCGTCTGGCCGCGTCCAGATTGTCGCTTCGGGAATTTGAGTATCAACGAACATAATCGTATTTGAGGTTCCATCTGTCACCGATCGCATTGAGGTTCCTTCTCCTCGGCGCGGGAACAGAGTCTGTTCGCCTATCACTGCCTGTAATGTGGTGCGACCTTCCTGCTTCTTTTCTCCAGGAATGGTAAAGACAGCAGGGATCTTCTCAATTAGCTTTCGGTTGTGGGCACTACTCCAAGGCTCGTCGAGGTGAAACTCTTTATACAGTTCTGATTCACCGAGATACGGCAGCAATTGCACCCGCCAGCTGAGTAATTCTTTCCCGCTTTTGTCACGTGTTGTCAGCGGAGGGAAATGTTGATTGGCGTCATGATAGTTGTGCATCGCCAGAGCGACTTGCTTCATTCTTTGCTGAGTGACCTCTTGTAAGAATTTCGAGGAAGACTCATCAGCCGGATCGTCTTCAATCGGCTCCCAACCGGACATCTTCAACATCCGCTCCTTGTCGAACTGGAAACCCATGCTGAAGATATTTCGTTTGGGGACGGGAGCGACGTCAATAGGAGTTGGTTCCTCGCCGAGTGTGGCTGCCATCCCCTGGTAGATGGAGTTATTGATCAACGGCAGGATGATCGTCTCCATGCGGAATTGATCTGGTTCGACAGAAACTCGGATCGCGATCGGATCAAAGAAAGTCCGCCAGTAGCGTTCGTATGATTCCACAAATTCCCGATAAAGTTTCGCCTCTTCCTCTGAAACCTTCTCGACAGCGATTTCGCAACATGGGTTCAAAGCAGCGACGGTTCCACAATGTGAGGAAACACCTGTTCTGCCATCGGCACCCAATGAATATGTTCCTCCAGATGGGCAAAGCAGGACTTCCGAACCAAACTCCGCCGGCAGAGCTTGTTCTTCAATCAGCTCAGCGAGACTCTTCGGCACGCGACCATGTTCTGTCTCAAAAAGAGCACAAGCATGAGCGATCATCTTGAGATGGTTGTAACTGATCACACGGCGGCGTTCGGTCAATTTTAAAGTGGGTCCGGTCAGCCGGCGGATGAAGGGATCGGACAGGTAGATCAGTCCATCCTCTTCTTTTGCTCCCAAAGGCATCAAAGTCCTGATGTATTTGAATTCATCCGAGTCTGCCAAGTTGGGACGACGATGAGAGAGATCTCCCTCAAAAGTGTCGATCACACGTTGCAAGCCGATCAGAGAATTACTTCTCAAATGAAGATCATCTCCCACATAGGCAGAGTACACAGAAAGTCTGCGGTCAGGGGAGATCACACTCTCGTATTCAATGCCGCGGTATTCTCCCTGTGATCTTTTCGCATCTGGAGTCGCCTGAATTGCGTTGGCGAGAAACGTCTCCATTTGTGTTTTGAAGACAAGCGGTTGCTGGTAGCGGAACAACAATGTGATGTCACTTCCGCGTGTCAGATAGAGATCATTTCCCGTGGCAGCGAGTTCTGTCACAACGAGATCATAAAACGGCTGCAACAATTCATTTGTTTCGACAGCGAGTTGCCGCATCAACCGTTGGTTCACCTGAGATGAGTAGGCTTTTCTGGCAGTCTGGCTAATCAAGTGCTCGCCCCATTGATCACTCAGCTGCAACACCTGTAAGAGTTTGTCCACTGACTGGAAGCGGATGTAATATTGATCCTCCGGGATGTATTTGGCTAACTGGCTTGTCTTTGGCTCACGACCAGCCAGCATCTCCTGCCAGGGATGGCTTTTCGTTTGAGGCCCTTGCAGAGTTTCAACCGCAACTGTTGCAGATGACTTGTTTGTCAGCTGAGAAGTTTGATTATTGCGACCTAGTCGAGAATTGACCGGCCCACCTGCCATCGCTTCCAACTGGAGACTTTCCTGAATCGCCAGCGTCCCGGTGAACAAGCTGAAAAGGTTGACACCATCTTGACGTCGTCTCCACTCAGGCCGAGCTGAATTGGTGATCTCTGCAATTTTTCGCCCAATCTCTTTTTCGATTCCCTGACGGCGAGCCAGTTGCATCGCAACGTATTGCAGATACGTATCGTTCGGGTACATCGTCAGATGCTCGAGAGCACGATCAAGATCCCAGGTCACTTGTTGATCGTCCGCACCTGCCTGCTGCTTTTGCGCCTGCAAGTCTGTTGGTATTCCGACAAACAAGGCAGCCCCAAGAATGGACAAGATCAATGGTCTTACCGAAGCACAGCGAGTGAGCATCATCTTTTCATCCATCTTTAGAAATGAATTGCAGGAGTATCACATGATGGCACTCTATTGAGAGCATCATCAACTCCGGCGAGAGTTGCGAAGAAATGTCACATAAAAGTTTAAGGTTTTTCGCGAATTCATGCGCAATGTTGAGAGTTAGTATCTTTCGGCGTCACTTACTTTCCGTATTTCATTTACATCTATTGAGTTATGTTCATCGTACGATTTGTCGTTCGGACGAAAGCTTAGCAAGTAACCGCGTTCCTTCGTTAAAGTTTTACGCTGTCACTTTTGCGCACTGTGCGTTTGTATTCAGTGAGCAATGTAAAGTACTTAGGAGTCGGGATTTAGGATTTAGTTTCGAGTTGATTCATATTCGCCCTCAAACTGTTCACTCTAGCCCCTCGTCCCTTGCCCCTAGTCCAGCGGCCTCAATTCGATGATCTGTTTTGGTTGCGGCCGCACAGGCCGCGTTAGGATTGATGGATGAATTTGAGCACTGCGATTGCAACTCTTTCAAAACCACTGAACTATTTTCAGATTCTCTCAAGTTCACGTTGATCGATTGAGGCCACACTCGTATCGTCCGCTTGTGCCTGAAACAACTCACAAAAAGATCGTTTCAAGGCACCCCTATCGAATATTCCCGTCAAGAATACTCCGTCATGTCGGAACGGATCGTCGTTCTCGCTGCGGAAGAAGTTGCCCTCCAACTTCGCGACTCTCCCGAAAAGGATTTCACTATGAAACGTTTTGCAATACTCCTTGCCTGCACGCTGATGATTTCAAGCTCTGGCTGTTGCCTGTTCGGCCGCCCTTGCTGGGGTGGTGGCGGATGCAGTCCTTGTGGGTATGGAGCTGGCTATACTCCGAACTACGGTGGCTACGCACCAGCTGGTGGTTGTCCAAATGGGCAGTGCGGAACTTATCCCGGAGCATATGTCGGCGGAGCTCCAACGGCAGCTGTCCCTTATGGTTACCCACAGCATGCCATGCTGGACCCCATGCCTGTTTATTAAGAGCTGTTAGCAAACTGCTGCATGATCCGGACATGAGAAAACGTCCGTCATTGACAGAGTGCTTCGTCATCAGCAGTTCGCATAACACTGTTGTGGGCAACACAAATCGGCGCTGGCATGGCTGATCATTTGTCAATTCGTCGCCAGCGATAGATTACTGAAAATTGAGTATCTCTAAAAAACGCTCCGACGATCCGGAGCGTTTTTTATTGCAACCAATTACTGTTCATTTAACCAGGCGAGAACAACACGTCCAACGATGGCCATAGAGCGACCGGAGCAGGCTGCGGGTACATCGTTGCGTTTGTGCCAGTAGGGATAGTCAAAGTCAATGATATCGCACGTCGGTATCTTGGCGATTTCATTCAACGGGATGTGATCATCTCGAATTTCGTACTTGCTGCGGTTGATGAACTCACGAACACGCAAGCGACGCGCAACTGACCAGACGCTACTGGTCACCTGAGGAGCATACTTTCTGCTGTTCTTCTCGATGTAGATGTTCAAATTTCTATCAGCGACCATGTCGAGCAAGATGCCATGTGAATAGCGAAACCCCTGTGGCGGATTGTCTCGATATTGAGTTGCAAAATACTCTGACCCCCAGAAGTATTTGTCGTCTTTGTCATAAACCAGTTCTTCACCATCAAAGAAGATAAAATCAACTCCTCTTTTCGGTGTCACTTTCGACATGTGATGTCCCATCTCCATTAACAGAGCAACACCACTCCCTCCATCGTTGGCTCCGATAAAGGGCTTTCTGCGATTGACTTCTAAAGCTTCCTGATCGGGGAAGGGTCGCGTATCGTAATGGCAACTGATCAGCACTCTCTCTTTGGATTCAGGATGCCATGATACGATTATGTTTTTCATCCTGACCGGAGTTCCTAACTCGGGATGAGTCACATCGAACTCTTGGTAGCGGACC
The DNA here is from genome assembly GCA_963970005.1 of Durusdinium trenchii. NCBI lineage: Eukaryota > Dinophyceae > Suessiales > Symbiodiniaceae > Durusdinium > Durusdinium trenchii. The sequence continues at coordinate 561,265 of CAXAMN010027128.1, read as the reverse complement.
TCGGCCCCTAAGTCTGAAAAATGCTTGTCGATGAGGGCCTGTTGTTTCGCCATTCCCTCTGTCCCGGAAATACGGGGACCAATCGCACAGATTTCTTTGAGATATCGGTAGGCTCGATCCGCATCTGGAACAGGCCCACTGACTTGTCCTTCAGCCTGGCAACTGGACAAGAGAACGAGGGAGATAATCAGGAATCGTCCCATGATTACGATGACCTTCCATGTACAAATATTGGCGATTCAAGTTGAAAGTAATTCAGAGCAACAAGAGTCTAGCAAACTTTCGGGGGTGAAACATGACTGCCATTCTATTCCTGCAAGTAGTCCATCTGAGTCGTTTTTCACCTGAAATCTACACAGCGAACAATTTGCGACTTTTCTGAAAATTCTTCTAAAAATCATAGAACAGTCAAGTTTGATAGGTATACTTTGAGCTTCGTGTGAAGTTCATTTCACATATTGTTTTGTTCCCTGATCACATCTATTAAGTAAAACGGGCAAACATTCACTGGGAAATGATCTGAAGTAAAGTTTGAAGTTCGAGTCACGGCATTTCTAACGACTACTCTCGTCAGAATTCGATTTCACAGACTTCTGTTGTAGTTCGTGACTCTCAGTAAGGAATGGCTGCAATGCAGCGCGGCAAAATTAAGAAGATTGTGTCCGACAAAGGATTTGGTTTCATCACAGGCGATGGTCAGAACAAAGACCTGTTCTTCCATGTCTCCTCAGTTCAGGATGCGACATTCGAATCGCTATTCGAAGGTCAAGAAGTCGAATTCGAATCTGAAGATGGTCCCAAAGGAACACGTGCCTCTGTTGTTCGTCCCATCGACTAAGACGATCACAGAGCAGTTTCATCTAAACGGGTACTTCTCAAATCGATTGCTTGCAACGAGCAATTGATCGCGGACTCTTTGCCCTTATCGATGGCTTGTGTATGTAAGCTGTGTTGTTCTTCGTCCCATTTAGATGGACATAGAACATGGTAGGCTTGTCTGATTCACGGTCCCAGATTCGGTACGCCGATGGAGCGCCCATAGAGCCGCACGAGATCTGCTGGGGTTGCTCCGTAGGCACGGACCAGACTGTCCTCCCAGGGGAGTCCATGTTTGATTCCATTGAAAAAGAGACGGAACTGTTGCGGGTTCTCTCGAATCAGCAAGTCTACAAGAGAGTGTGCTGCTCCATATTGCCAGTGACCGCTGACTCGGTTGCTCAGCAGGCCTTCCAGGGTTCCTGTCTGTCGTAAGCGGGCCACAGCTTCGCCTCGACGACGGTTCATTTCCCCTTCACGGGGGACTGCCTTACTGGCAACCCATTCCGCGAGCCCTTCGTTAATCCAGGAAGGAATCGTGACGGTCGAAAAATAGCGGTGGTTGTAACCGTGTGAAGTTTCGTGCACGAGTAAAGCTGCAAAGAAGGACGGATCGTTGCCGCGGTAACAGCTCACCACAACACGACCGCTTGAAAAAGAATGGCAAAGCCCTTGCGCAGCTCCGGTATCGGGATAGTCCATGAACTGCCGTTCGAATTCCTGAAATGCAATTTTGTCCACAAACGCCACGACGACAGCTTTGCCCCGCCAGACATTCTCTCCCGGTGCAAAACCAAACGACTGTCCCAGCACCTGATTCATCTTATCCAGATTCGCCAGATAGGGAGCGACCTGATTCGGAGGGAAATCAGTATAGAACAGGAAATATTCGGTCTCATAAAAATTCATGGGAAGTGACCGGAAATGCTCTCCCACCGTTTGCAGGAATTCTTTCTCCTCAGCGACAAACTTCTGCATCTCTTCTTGAGTCAGTTTCGGCCAGAGTCGCTCTCCCTGACCAGAAAGTCGTCCTTCGATTTCTTCTCGCAGTTTTTCGACATCTTGTAGTGCCGAAGCTTTGATAGATGGCAGATAATTCGCTGTGTATATCTTCTCGCCAACGGTCAGTTGAAACAGCTTCATCGAAGCGAGTCGCTTCTCACGAGGGGAATCGGCTGTCTTGTACTTGATCAGGCTGAAACGGTCACCGGATTTCTTCAGAGCAAAGCCGGTAATGGTGACGTCCTCTTCTTTCTTACCCGTGGTGAAAAGGAGGTCCGCTTCCTGGTCGATCAGAGCAGTGAAATCATCAGCTGACAACGCATGCTGTATCGCCGCCGCTTCGACTGGAGTGGCAGGGGGTGGAGTGGCTTGTGAGTAGCCAAGCGATATACAACATAAATTTAACGCAAGAACAATAGCACGATAGACTAGATGCGACACTTGTAATTCCCTTTGAAAACATGACGCTGAATTAAATCATTTCAGTAATTCCACAATCTTTTTATGTCCATCGCGGTGTTGCGTAATCGCCAGTAAAGGTCCAACGGCATGAATGCCTCCTCCATCTTGATCGATTTCTTGCCATGTTCCTGTACCAGCAGTCCGCTGAATCACGTCTTGGACACCACTCGCCGATCCAACTTGACGGACCTGTGCACGAACATCGTAGACACGAATGACCATTGATTCCTCGGCAGCAAATGATGAAGTCACTCTCACCACTTCACCATCAATAAACATAGCTAATCCTTGTGAAGTGACTGCTTCTTGCAAATGCTCTGCGATTGACTTTTTCCCTCCTGATAAAGTTACTTCCTCTTTAAGGTCGAGACCTTCGTTGGCAAGTTCAAGACGATCAATCCAATAGTTGATCTCGTTTGGACCTAAGATCAGCTTTAGTGACTCATCTAATGTCAGTGTGGTTGATTCCAACTCAATTGGCTTTTGCAGCGACTTGAGAATATTGAGCTCAGCGGGAGTCCCTTGAAACATCCCACGTCCTCGGATGATCGATTCGAATTGAAAGAGTAAATTTTCAATCTCTTGATGGTTCTGCCAGTTTTGCCTGACGCGAATTGTTGTTGGACTGCTTGAAGCGAGTTCGCCTCCAATTTGATCAAACTCTACCCAAGGTCCAGAGGTTGCTATCATTACTGCTTCCTCAACAGACGTGATATTGTCACGCAATTTCAAAATCCAGGGTACTGAGTACTGCTTCACGTAGAGCGTTTCGTCAGCTTTGGGGATTGTCGTGATGACCACACCATTCGAACTCGGAAGATAAGCAAGCCCGACACTCTCACTCGCCACCTTGACCACTGTTAACAACGTCACATTCTTCAACGACAGCGAAATCTGATCATCGACCGAGAGACCGTCCTGCGCTAAGGCCTCCTTGTCGATTTCAATCGAAACCTTGTGTTCCTCAGCGAGACCTTCGAGGAAGGAGCCAATCGCAACTTCTGAGACATCGACTGTGACCTTCTTCGCGAACTTTTTGCTCAGCTGCGGCGTCTGCGCCTGAACAGTTGTAATACTGGTCAAATAGAAAGCGAACATCGGTAAGAACAGGAGTGGACTCAACTTGAAATTGAATGCCATGCTGGCGGCCCTCGCTGGAGAGAAATGGATCAATTCATACTGATAAGAATAACATGTCCAGCATATGAATTAAAATTCACCACAGTTATGAGAGCGAATCGCAGAACATTGTTTGCGACCTGACTCGTGGATTGGCGTTTTCTTTGCTGTGAAAGTCGCTCAGCGAGGAGACCTGATAGAGCAAACCGCTCTAAACTCTTCATGGACTTTGGTTGACGTAATTCGTTGACTCACCTAGAACCCAAATCGATAGACCAATTGGCGAAATGCCTTCATTCGTATCGATGGCACCATTGGTCTGATACACCTGGAAAGGGCGAATCGGCATACAGACTCTCTGTCTCATTGAACCCAAGCCTGCCCCTTCCACAACATGGACAAATTCCATGCCGACGATTCAACTGCCTGACGGAACACAAAAAAAATTTCCTACCGGTTCTTCCGCGCTCGATGTTGCTCGCGATATCGGAGAACGCCTCGCCAATGCGACCGTGGCTGCCGAAGTCGATGGCACGATTGTTGATGCCATGCGCTCATTGGATGAGATCAGCGAGGCTAATCCCATTCCGCTACGTTTGTTGACCACGCGAGACAATGAAGCACTCGGAGTGTTACGCCATTCCTGCGCTCACATCATGGCCCGCGCGGTCATGCGGTTGTATGACGGTGTCGGACTCGCTTTCGGACCGACAACCGGCAACGGCTTCTATTACGATTTCGATCTGGAAACACCCATCAGCGAGGAAGATTTCCCCCGCATTGAAGCCGAGATGCAGGCGATCATTAAAGAGGCTGAACCGTTTGAGCGGTTTTACCTTGGTCGCGAAGAAGCGGTCGAATTCGTCAGCGAACTCGATCAGGAACTCAAAGCAGAACATATCGAGACCGGACTGGCAGACCATGACCAGTTGAGTTTTTACCGACAGGGTGAGTTTGTCGATCTCTGTCGTGGACCACACATCCCCGATGCTGGACGCGTCAAAGCCTTCAAGCTGATCAGCGTGGCAGGTTCCTACTGGAAGGGAGATGCTAACAATAAAGGACTGCAACGGCTCTACGGAACAGCCTTCTTCGACAAGAAGGATCAAAAGAAGTACCTGGAGCAGGTGGAAGAAGCCAAACGCCGGGATCATCGTGTTCTCGGCAAGCAGCATGGTCTCTTTTCGATCTCGAATGAAGTTGGATCGGGACTATGCTTGTGGCTCCCGAAGGGGGCGACTGTACGAGCGCTCTTAGAAGATTTCATTAAACAGGAGCTTCTACGTCGTGGCTATGAGCCGGTCTACTCACCGCATATCGGTCGTGCGGAGCTTTATGAAACCAGTGGGCACTTCCCTTATTACCGGGACTCTCAATTTGCTCCAATCTTTGGACATGTCGCAGGTCAGCTGGTTGACTATTGGAAGCAATGTTTGTCCTCGAATGAAATTGATGAACAGGTCGAACAGGACTTCCTCGCTGCCGCTCAGGATATGGAATGTCCGTTCCATGACTTCCCGAAAACCGGTTCGAATGAAGAGAAACTGGCCTATCTCTCCAAATGGGAAAAGCAGACCGAGCGCTATTTATTGAAGCCGATGAACTGTCCGCATCACGTGCAGATGTACAAGGCCCAACCGAGATCGTATCGTGATCTCCCTGTGCGTCTGGCAGAGTTTGGAACTGTGTACCGCCATGAACAATCCGGCGAATTAAACGGCATGCTCCGCGTGCGGGGACTGACTCAGGACGATGCTCACCTTTTCTGTACTCCCGAACAGGTCGAAGAGGAGTTCAAGGATACGCTCGATCTGGTGAAGTTTGTTCTTTCATCAGTGGGACTCGAAAACTATCGAGTGCAACTGTCAATTCGTGACCCGGAATCTGACAAGTATGTTGGTTCCGAAGAACTCTGGGAGAAGGCAGAGGGGACTCTCCGCAAGGTGCTCCAGGAGTCGGGACTGGAATTCAATGAGTGCGAAGGGGAAGCCGCTTTTTACGGTCCCAAAGCCGACTTCATGGTCAGCGACGCCATCGGCCGAGAATGGCAACTCGGAACGGTGCAACTCGACTACAACTTGCCAGAGCGTTTCAAACTCGAATATGTCGGAGCGGATAATCAGACGCACCGGCCAGTGATGATCCATCGCGCTCCGTTCGGTTCGATGGAACGCTTTGTCGGAATGCTCATTGAGCATTTCGCTGCTGCTTTCCCACTGTGGCTCGCTCCTGAGCAGATTCGGATTCTCAACCTGAATGACGAAATGCTCCCCTACTGTGAAGAAGTCCAGCAAAAGCTGCGCGACGTCGGTTTCAGAACCACCATTGACCGGCAATCTGCGAACGTCAAAAAGAAAATTCGCGATGCACAGCTCGATTTGATTCCTTACATGCTGATCATTGGCCCCAAGGATAAAGAGAAAGGGGGCGTTGCCGTTCGCGACCGCATCGAAGGCGACCTTGGCTTCATGACCGTCGAGGACGCAATTAATAAACTTTGCGAAGAACGGGACAGCCGCACCATCCGGCAAGTCATCAAAAGTGATTTCAAAGGCTTCGCTGGCGGATCCGATGAAGCCGAGAATGAGTATTAAAGTAGTGCGTAAGCATTTTCATTTAGCCCCGGGTCAATGCCCCGGGGCTCTGTGGAAATTCATCTCGGCATGCCTATAAACATCTAAGTGTCTCAGCAAAAACAGAATTGGAAAGAACATCATCATGGCAACGAAAAAAGTAGACTGGTACTACCGTCGTTCTGGCTGCAATACCTGCAAAAAGATGGATGCTTTTCTGGAAGAGCATGCCGTTTCTGCCAAGGAAACAGTCAGCGCCAATAAAGAGAGGCTGGGGGCAGTTGAAGCACTCGACTTAGCCAAAGAGGTCTCCAAGATCGTCGCAGCCCGCGGAAAGTCTGTCGTCGAATTCAAGACCAAGGATGCTGACGAAGAGCTTTTAAGGAAACATCTCGTTGGCCCAACCGGAAATTTGCGGTCACCAGTAATACGTAAGGGAAAAACGCTCTTCGTTGGATTCAATGAAGAAGCTTTCACCGGCACTTTAGCTTAAACACCAAGAGGTTAGCCGGACATTTAAAATGTCCGGCAAATTACTCTCATGTCAGCACCAAAAGAATTTGAAGTCTTCTACGACGGTGACTGCCCGCTTTGTCTGCGTGAGATCAATATGCTCAAGCGGATGGACAAGCGGTGTAAAATCGAGTTCACTAATATCGCTGTCCCGAACTTCAAGGCGGAAGAGCTCGGCATTCCTTACAGCGATCTCATGGCAGAAATCTACGGTCGACTGCCAGATGGAACATTTGTAAAGGGAGTGGAAGTCTTTCGGCACCTTTATTCCGCAGTCGGTTTTTCCTGGGTCGTCGCTCCCACACGCCTGCCCGGAATCTCTCACCTGTTAGACTATGGTTACAAGGTCTTCGCCAAGAACCGGCTCAGACTGACTGGTCGCTGCAACGCAAATGGTTGCCAAACCGGCTTCGGCAGCGAGTCGCAATCAGCGGTGTAAACGTGAACTGAATGTTCTCACGATATGATGGGCAGAAGGTGTGAGGAACCTGGCTGTACATGCCGAGTGACGATTTCCCCGATCAATGTCGTTTGAGTGACATCGCAGACATCAATCTCAGCCAGTGTACCTGCCAGACGTTCGTTCCCTTCAAAGACGACGATGCGGTCACATTTGGTGCGACCGACGAGCTGTTTTTTAAGCGGTCCTGTCGCTTGATTTGGAGGATTCACCCCGCCCAGTTGAACAAGTTCTTCTCCTGCCGGTTGCGACTGCGGATAGCCTACCGGCTCGGCTCCACCATGCCAGCCGGGGAGTTCACCCTGCTCAAGAGGAGCATCGCCACTTTTTTCTCGCAGTAACTTCTCAGCATGCTTACTCGGTCCTTCAACGAGGACTTCGACTTTTCGACCTATGAAATCGGCGTTGTCTTCTCCACTAATTTCATTCTGTAATCGCAGTAACTCATTGTTACGGCGCTTCTTCACCTCTTCTGGAACATCGTCCTCGTAGAGGTTAAAGGCCTTTGTTCCGGGGCGAGGGCTGTACTTGAAGATGAAACTGTTCTTAAAGCGAAATTCCCGCACCGCATCGAGGCACTTCTCAAATGACTCTTCCGTTTCCTGGCAGAAACCGACAATGAAATCACTGGAGATGGCACACTGGGGAACATACTCCCGAATGCGACCGACCATCTCCCGGTAGTCCTCAACGGTATAACCCCGCTTCATCAGTTTGAGTTGTTCATCGCAGCCATGTTGCAATGGAACGTGCAGGTAATGAGAGGCCTTGGGCAAATCTCGAATCGCTTCCAGAAGGTCGTTGGTCATATCCTTCGGATAACTGGTCACAAACTTCAAGCGTTCGATTCCCGGTGTGTCATGCACGAGTTCCAACAGGTCGCTCAGGCGATGCAGCTTCCCGTTTTCGGTATGCTTGTAGGAATTGACCGTTTGCCCGAGGAAAGTGACTTCCTTCACTCCCTGAGCAGCTAAGGTTTTTACTTCCGAGAGAATCTCACTTGGTGCACGAGACTGTTCAGGTCCACGCGTATTTGGAACGACGCAATAAGTACAGAACTTGTCGCAGCCAATCATGATTCTGACGAAGGCCTGCCAGGGACTGGGCCGCATCGTTGGATCGCGCAGCGGATCGTAGCTCTCAAAACTTCCTGCCACTTCTGAACGTGAACCCTCTTTGCGGTTCAATGAAACGGCGAGTCGCTTCTTGCGTGTCTGGCGAACTTCATCGACCAGTGCGGGAATTTCTGCCAGTTGTCCCGTTCCTACGACCAGATCGACGTGAGGTGCTTTATCAAAAACTGTCTGCTGGTCCTGTTGCGCCATGCAACCGATGACACCGATCACCAGATTCGGCCGCTTTCGTTTTCCATATTTGAAGCGACCGACTGAACTATAAGTCTTGTGCTCAGCATGTTCACGCACGCTACAGGTGTTGAAGAGAACGGTATCTGCCGCTTTCGGATCGTCGCATAGTTCATAACCACGTTGCTTCAGCGCAGCGACGACCAACTCGCTGTCCAGCACATTCATCTGGCAGCCGACTGTTTCAATATAAAGTTTACCGTTGTGTTCCATTGGGAGGTATTTGCGTTAACTGGTTACAGTTGAGCTGGTTCTTTTCATATACCAGGAAAATAAGGAATGAGACGAACGAATGGGGAATGAGCGAACTTCTTTCAGTTCTTTTGAATTGTATTCCAACCTAGCCACTCATCCCTGGCCCCTGGTCCAGCGGCCACAGGCCGCATCATGGTTTGACGTCGTCCACTTCCATGCCGAGCTGACGCATTTTCCGGTACAGGTTCGAGCGATGCAAGTCCAGAAATTCGGCAGCGTCACTCATGTTACCTTGCATCCGTTTCACAGCCCGCTTGATGTATTCACGCTGAAAACGATTGGTCGCTTCCGCCAGGCCGACTCCATCGGAGAGATCGTCGAAAGCGTCTCGCTGCGGACTGAGGATGAAGGCGAGGTCATCGACTTCAACTTTGTCTCCGTTTGTCAGGAATGCGACTCGTTCCATTAAATTTCGTAATTCGCGAACATTACCAGGCCAGCCATGCATCTGGAGTCGTTTGGCGGCGTCTGCTGAAATTACAAGCGGCTTACGGCTGGCAGCGCCACAAAACCGTTTGAGAAAGAAATTTGCCAGTGGCAAAATGTCTTCAGGACGGTCACGCAGTGCCGGAAGTTCGATCGTCACGACACTTAGCCGGTAGTACAGGTCCTGTCGAAA
>CAXAMN010027128.1:538027-551982 GCA_963970005.1 Durusdinium trenchii | reverse complement strand
CCCCCTTCTGCAAGTTCAAACTTTCCGATATGAGTCGACTGGGCGTCAGTGAAGGCTCCCTTCTCATGCCCGAACAGTTCAGACTCAAGCAATGTTTCGGTGAGAGCTGCACAATTAACAGCCACGAAAGGACGATTCAATCGCGGTCCCTGTTGATGCAAGGCATGGGCAGCGACCTCTTTACCTGTTCCGCTTTCACCAAGGATTAAAACTGGCAGATCAGTCGCAGCCAGTCTTTCGATCGTCCCCCTTAGGGCAGCCATCGAGTCACTCTCCCCGATAATGGCGACGTCATTGGAAGCACGTTCAGAGAGGTTCTGATTGTTGCGAACCAGGTTCTCCAGCTCACGCGTATTTTTGATGGCAATCGATGTTTGTACACCAAAATCTTGCAGTGACTCTAGATCCTCGTCGTTGAAGTCTCCTTCCAGCTTGTTAATCAGTTCGATCGCCCCAATACATTCTTCTTCTGCATCGAATAAGGGGACACACAGCAGGTTGCGAGTTGTGTAACCAGTCTTCTTGTCAACACCCTGATCGAATCTCGTATCTGAGTATGCATCGTCCACAATGATGGGCCGCTCGCTACGAATTGTCTCGCCGATGATTCCTTTATTATCGGGCAAGAAGAGTCGGCCACCTTCGACGCCGAGAGCTGGACAGGCAATCAACTGGTGATTCTCCTTGTCCCAAATGAAGATACTGGCCCGATCCGTTTTGAGAATACGGGAGACTTCCTCCGCAATTTTTTCCAACAGCGCCTGTGTTTCCACTTCTCCTGCAAAAGTATGCGCGATTCTGGTCATCGTGCGGATACGATCCACTTGCCGCTCCGCAATTTCCAAGTGCTCCAATTGATCGAGACGATGCCCGAGCACACGTGCGATCGTGAGTGCTTCGGCCAGTTGCGATTCATCCAGTCGCGGGCCATTCAGAATCAAGACATGTTGACGGGATGAAGCTGTCGGCAAATACATTGTCGGCTGTTCGTCATGACCAGAAGTCAGAACTCCGGAATCTTGATCAATGACATTTGCCAGCAATGCACCTGGCAGTGAGGCAACAGGCTCTCCCCGTTTCGCAACGGTTTCCCAGTTTGGTGAACGGAGCGCCAGGGAACATCTCGCAACTCCAAATTCGGCAGCGACCTCGCTCAATAGCTCCGCCACCTCCTGTTGTTTGGCCAAGCGTTCACAGAGACGGATCAACGCTGAAGATGGCGCTGAGCGTTGCAGCCAGGGAACTTCGACCCAGGCCATCCATTTAGCATCCTCGCTCGACATTGCAGGCTGTTTCTTCTTAATCAAGATTAAACTGATGACGTCCCAGAATAGAATCGCATTATTTCGCGACAATCACGCGCAATCAAGAGGACGACACATGGAATCAGCCAAGATCGTCAGGATTGTTGCAGGGAACAGGCCAAAAGGTAGGATGCGGCTGCAATCGCAGCGGTTTCGACCCTTAAAATATGGGGGGAAACCGTGAGCGGGCGGGCTCTCCAGGTTTTGAGCTTCATGATTTCCTCCTCACTTAAACCTCCTTCAGGGCCAATGCACAGAGTGGCAGATTCAGCCGTAACTTGTTTTTGAGGTGAAGGTTCTGTCTCTTCTCCGTTCGGGATCGCTCCGTAGAAGCGTGTTAGAGGATGGTCGTCTTGTTCCAAAAAGTCGTCCAGATTGAGAGCTGGAGCAATCTCCATGAATTGATCCCGTCCTGATTGCTTGCAGGCAGAGATCATGGTCTGGTTCAGTTTCTGAATTTTCGCATCACCTGGCTGCACGACTGATCTTTCCGTGTTCAGCAAGACCAGTCGAGCCACGCCCAGTTCGGTCGTTTTTTCAACCAGCCACCGCAACCGATCCCCCTTGGGAGGAGCGACTGCGATTGTTAAATCGAACGGGCTCTGACTCACTTGAGTAGGAGCCGTATTGACCTCCAGTTCAACCGTGCGTTTCTTGATGGAGGCAACCGTTGCTGAGGCCCTCAGGCCCTTTCCATCAAACAGTTCAACCTGATCACCCACCTGCTTACGCAAGACTTTACTCAAGTGCTGAGATTCCGCTTCCGAAAGGACAACACGAGCATCCCAGGGGGCATCAAGGTAAAATCGATCTGGCATTAGGTATCAAAACGAAATGAATTCTTGGTTTAAGCGAGTTCCAAAAAGGGAATCTTGGGAACAAGAAAAATTTGAACATAAGGACGCAGAGTAAACTAAGAGATACACCACTCTCTGCTACCTCCGTTCACTCCTGTTTAAAGAATTGCGATTAGCTCTCTCTCATCTCGGTGTCTCTGTAGTGATCTCTAAAGGACCGATGCATACTGAATCATCAATTCTCATCGCTGTCAGAACCAGACTCAGCAGATGTTTCGTCCTCTGGTTCTTCACTGTTTGTGATGGGTGGTGGAGATTTGCCCGATTTCAAGTCGTCAAGCTTGTTGATGATCAGGTCTGCCGGGAGGACATAGGTCGCTGTGCGACCCGCGCGGGCGATGTTGATCCCAACAGCTTTCCCATCGATGTTGATGACCGGGCCACCGCACTCTTCAGGAGAGAGAACGGTGTCGTGTTGGTAAACCGCTGGAAAGTCGTCACGACGAAAGCTCAAGGGGCCTCCCATCTGTTCTTGAAATGCAATGCGAGACAGGAAATCACCGAAGGGATGAGTCAACGTGGCTGACAGCTTCATCTCTTCTTCTTCCCGAACAATCGTCAGCAGCAACGTGTCTCCCGGTCGATAGGTGGCGATCGTTTCGACGAGATGTCTTCTGCCGCGAATGTTTGTGTCGTTGACTTTCCTGACCAGATCACCTGGCTCCATGCCTGCTGCTTTGGCTCCGCTGTTAGGAAAAACTCGTTCAATCACAGCCTCATCGCTCATGACCAATTGAATGCCTAAGACTCCCCTGGCATTGGAGCGCGGGATCTTGCGGCGAGGGACCGACAAGACTCCAACTCCGAGTGGGATATCCCCTAAATCGACAGAAACCATCCAGGCTCCTAACTTCGGATCGTTTTCCTCCCAGACAACAGGACTCAGTTTCTCAGCTTCGACTTTGAGTAACCCTAAATCATTTTCGATATCAAAGCCGAAATACTTGAAAGGGAGGCGCCGACCATCTGGCAATTCACACAGGGTTGCTTTTTGAATTTGACTTCCTTTGCTGACGATCCAGCCATCGGCAGATACGATTGCTCCATAAGCTGCCAATTCTTTCTCCTCGAAGATCTTGACGGTCCAGTTTTGCGGCTCACGAGCAACGCCAGCGAACGCTCTCCGGGTTTGCCTGCCTTGCATCCAGAAAGGCCGTCGCAGCTGCTCGGCGAATTCTTGTGCATGCAGTTCCTGGAGAGTAAGCCCCTCAAAGGACAACAGAAGCAAAATCAGCAGGAACAAATTTCGTGTTAAATGCTTAAGCATGAAAGTGTAATATGACTATAGGAAGTGTGAGCTAGCTTATTTATTATCATTATAGAATGGAGTCGAGCGACGCTCAGCGTCAAGTCGAGCAAAGATTTTGATTAGATGAACCTCGGGTTGTTGAATTTGCATCTAACTATTGTCAGATTGACGCAGATCTCCGCCGCATCTGTGCAAATCCGCGTTTTCTTAGAGCGAATTGCAGAACAGTGCTTATTATCTGTTTCGTGGATTGGCGTTCTCGATGAAGTGCAAGTCGCCCACAGCAGAAACATGGTCGAGCAAATTGCTCTCTCTCAACTTTTGTACTCAATGCCAAACAGAGAATGTTTTCATGCAACTGCTAGCAAGGCTCTGCCCTAGACCAGAGGCGAGTGAAACTCTAAACCCTGATTGGAATTGACGAGGGTGAAAAAATGGTTCATAGACTCCAAAGTTCACAAATCACCTTAGCTGATCGCCTGAGAAACTGTTTTGACCGCTCATGAACACTGATGAACGCAGATGAAACGAAAACAAGTCAATTAAAGAATTCGCGTTCATGAGTGTTAATCAGCGGTCCAGTTTAGAGCTATCCGCTGACCGCTTCTGACCCCTGATTGTGGCACAATTCAGATGACTCGATAGACTGGTAGTCATATTGAGACAATAAAGTTCATTCAATCAGCGAAATCACATGAGCGTTTATCTCGGAATTGATATTGGCACCAGCGGAACCAAGACGTTGGCCATTCGCGAAAGCGGCGAAATCCTGGCCTCAGCGACTGTTGAATATCCACTCTACAGTCCTCAGCCAGGCTGGTCAGAGCAAGACCCTGACGACTGGTGGGAAGCATCAGCGACCAGTGTGCGGATGGTTCTGGACAAAGGCGGCATTACTCCCGAAGAGGTGAAAGGGATCGGCCTCAGTGGGCAGATGCATGGCTCAGTCTTTCTCAATGGTGAAGGCAATGTCATTCGGCATGCCCTCCTCTGGAATGATCAGCGAACTGCCAGAGAATGCGAAGAAATCGAATCCCGTGCTGGGGGCCGTGAAGCACTCATCGGCATGGTCGCCAACCCTGCTTTGACCGGTTTTACAGCTCCGAAAATTCTCTGGCTCCGTAACAACGAACCGCAGAACTATGAACAAGTCCGACAGATTCTCCTGCCCAAGGATTATGTCCGTTATCGGCTCACCGGAGAATTTGCTTCCGAGGTGAGTGACGCCTCAGGGACACTTCTCCTCGATGTCAAAGCCCGCAACTGGTCCGGTGAATTGTTGTCGAAACTGGAAATCGATCCTGACCTGCTTCCGAAAGTTTACGAATCAGAGGAAGTCAGTGGCACACTCACCGCTTCAGCAGCTGAGAAGTTAGGGCTGCCAACTGGAGTTCCCGTTGTCGGGGGGGGAGGAGATCAGGCTGCCAGTGCCATCGGCAATGGAATCGTCAGCCGCGGAACCATCTCAGCGACAATGGGCACCAGCGGAGTCGTCTTCGCGCACAGCGACGAAGTGCAAATCGATGCTGGTGGTCGCATCCATACCTTCTGTCATGCTGTTCGTGATAAATGGCATGTCATGGGGTGTGTTCTTTCCGCCGGAGGGAGTTTTCAATGGTATCGCAACCAGTTTGCTCAATCCGAAGTCGCCGTAGCTGCAGCGATGGGTGTCGATCCCTACGAATTACTAACGAGCCAAGCCGCAAAGGCTCCAGCCGGTTCTGAAGGTCTCTTCTTCCTGCCGTACCTGACTGGCGAACGAACACCGCACGCTGCCCCTAATGCACGAGGTTCATGGGTCGGGATGAGCCTGAGGCACTCTCGTCCACACTTTGCTCGCTCCGTGATGGAAGGGGCGACATTTGCGATGCGAGATTGCCTGGAATTGATCAAAGAGATGGACATCCCTGTCGAGCAAATTCGCGTTTCTGGTGGTGGAGCCCGCAGCCAGTTCTGGAGACAATTACAAGCGGACATCTACGGTCAGGAAGTTGTCACGATCAACGCTGAAGAAGGCCCCGCCTACGGTGTTGCTCTGTTGGCTGCCGCCGGGACAGGAGCCTACTCCGATGTCGTAGAAGCCTGCAATGCAACGATTTCTGTCGTGACAGAAACAAAATCTTGCGAGACCGCCAAGGCGACTTATAATCGTGCCTACCCAATTTACCGGCAGCTCTATCAGTCATTAAAAGCTGACTTTGGAGCGATTGCAGACTTTGTCTCTGATGAAACAAATTCAACAAGCAAATGAATTTTCAATCGATCATGAACTTTTCAGTTTCACTCTTAGCAGACAGGATAAACAATTGTTTCTAAACGCGGATGAAGCGGATCGTTGCGGATTGACGCAGATTTAATCTGCGTCAATCCGCCGCATCTGCGGTGATCCGCGTTTCACAATACTGTAAAAATCTCCTTTTCAGCGCTGCTTAATTCGCAGAGGTCACCGTTCTGAGTGCAGAAAGTTAAACTGATGAAAATCTGAACGGCATTCAGTTTCATGAGTAACTATTAGCATCACTAAAACAGAGTCACCCAAAAGATGGCGAAACGGTCGAACCATTATGATGTTGCTTTTGAACAGTTTTTGAGACTGTTGCGGCGGCCTTATGTCGCTGTCGATGAGACCCGTCGGGCCCTCTTTCGAGATTCGTCATTAAAGTCGATGGATTTTGTTGTCTACTCTCAGAATGAGTACAACCTGTTAATCGATGTCAAAGGCCGCCGTTTTCCAGAAGGAACCAGTACCTGGGAAAACTGGACTATGTCGGAAGATATCGACAGCCTGCTTGAGTGGGAAAACGTTTTCGGGAATGGCTTTCGTAGTATGCTCGTGTTTGCGTACCAGTTGAAATCTCCCAGAGACTATGAGAAACACACACTTTCGTGGGAATTTAAGCAAGGACGGTATGCGTTTTATGGTGTCTGGACTTCAGATTATGCTGAGGCGATGAAAGTCCGTTCTCCCAGCTGGCAAACAGTCAATCTGCCTGCGAACGAATATCGTAAACTGCGGCTGCCGATTCTTTCTGTTCTTTAGGGACCCTTTGCTTTGCGAAGCAGCAGAAAAGTCGGTACTTTGAGAGTTACCTTCATTTACTCTCTATATTCTGCGGAATCCATTTCAATGAGTCTGCTTCGTAATTTGTCTATTTCGTGCACCTTGCTGCTCTTTGTACTGGTAATACAAAGTTCGTTGCTCGCACAGGCACCTGTTCCAGCTCCGACCACAGCGCCTGCACCAACAGCACAAGTTCCCGTGGGTGGTGGTTCCGTGATCGTTCGCTCATTGTGGACTGAGATTTTCATTGTGCTCTTCATGACCGGTTTGGCCCTCTTCGCAGTCGGACGTAGTAGTAATCGCAGTTGATCCAATAGCCAATGATTCTTATCAAGCCGCTTAGTTATGCTGCCAGCGATCACTCAATTCCATTTTTCACAAATTACGAACACTCTAAACGGATTCGTAACACCGTAATCTGCAGGAGCCATTCGTGAAGCAATTACGATTGGCTGTCACTGGAGTCGGGTTAGTCACTCCACTGGGACAAAACAGTTCTGAGTCATGGCGGCGGATTATCAAAGGAGATGCAGCTGGCCGATTCCTGACTGGCAATGATTTCAGTGCGAGAACAACCGTTGAGGCAGAGACCTGGTTTGGTGCTCCTGCAGCCGCTCCTTCTTTGTCAGGTAAACTGACCAGTAGTCGGACTCGACTGTTCGCCTTGTCTGCGGCGCGAGAAGCATGGAATCAATCCGGTCTCAGCGAGGCAGACAAACATGGAACGGCATGTGTCATCGGCACAAGTAAGACCGACCTCTCAGCTGTCGATCAACTGTTCTGCAATAATATTGGAGAAACATTCGAAACCGATGTCCTCTACCCAAGTGAGGCAAGTTCAGCGGTGGCTGCTGACCTTGTACTTTCTGGTCCCCAACTGAGCCCCATCGCTGCTTGCGCAACAGGTCTCGTCAGCACGATTCGAGCAGCTGAACTGATTCGCCATGGGGATGCTCAATTCGCTGTGGCTGGCAGTACAGATGCTTCCCTGCACCCCGGCTTGCTCGCGTCTTATCGTCGGCTAGGAGTACTCGCCAAGCCAGGAGGTTCTCCTGAAATGGCTTGCCGTCCATTTGACCAAAACCGTACAGGATTTATCGTCGGAGAAGGATCTGGCGCTGTCGTTCTGGAATCGTGGGAATCAGCACGAGCAAGAGGAGTGAGGCCACTGACAGAATGGATCGATGGTATCACCGGCAGCGATCCGACAGCCATGACATCCGTCGACACTTCAGGCCAAGTTCTAACAGAGTTGATTTGTCGCTTACTCGACCGCAATAACCTGCATCCAGACCAAGTCTCTGTGATTTGTTATCATGGGACAGCGACAGAGCAAAATGATCTGGCTGAGGCGAACGCCATTCATCAAGCTTTTCCACATTCACCAATCGGTTTCGGAGTCAAAGGAGCCATTGGTCATCTCATGGGGGCTGCTGGTTCTGTAGAAACAGCCTTCAGCGTCCTCTCACTCCGAGACCAGTTGATTCCCCCCACCAGGAATCACGAACACCATGATCCAGATTGTCCTAATCGTCTCTCTGGCAGCACTGCGATCGCGCAACCAATCGAGTATCTTATCAAAACATCACTCGGGTTCGGCGGTCATGTCGCTGTTGGCTTGTTGAAGAAAGCGACGTAATCACTAAATTGACCAGAGTAGGGAATGACCTGGAAATTACTGTTCCTTTTTAATCAACGCCTATTTGTGGCATTAATATCGTCTCATATAAGAAGTTGGTAGTGGATAGTTGGTAGGAATTTGACAAGTTAACCATCGCATGATGTGAAGCACTTCCTATCCACTATCTGCTACCCACTACCCACTTCGGTAACAATTATAACGGTTGCGACTCGACCAACCTGAACATTGGACTGTTATTATTCGAACGGTCCTAGAATGACCAGTCGTGAATTGTTAATCATCTCAAGCAAAGAATTTCAGTGAAGTACGACGCAATAATCATCGGCGCCGGGATGTCCGGTCTAGCTGCAGGAATTCGCCTGGCATACTACGAGAAGTCCGTCTGTATCCTGGAAAGACACACCACAATTGGTGGATTAAATTCTTTCTACCGCCTGCGTGATGGAAATTATGATGTCGTTCTGCATGCGTTCAAAAATTACGCTGAACCCGGCACACGCAAGGGACCACTGGCTAAACTACTGAAACAACTTCGGCTCCGCTGGGATGATTTTGACCTCTCTCCACAGAACGGTTCAACTGTTGTCTTCCCCGGTCACTCTTTGAGATTTGATAACGACTACGAAAAATTTCTCAGCGATGTTAGTGCTGAGTTTCCCGAACAGGCTGACGCATTTCGCAAACTAGTAACAAAAGTAGAAGAGTTCAATGAGCTTGATCTCTCACAAGAGCCTGTCTCGGCTCGCAAAATCCTGAGTGAAACGATCTCTGACCCATTGCTGATCGATATGCTGCTCTGTCCCTTGATGTTCTATGGTTCTGCGATTCCGCATGACATGGACTTCAATCAGTTTGTGATCATGTTTAAAAGTATCTTCAAAGAAGGTTTCGGCAGACCCTACGCAGGTGTCCGTCAAATTCTGAAAACCTTGACGAAGCACTTCAAATCGCTGGGGGGTGAACTCAAGCTCCGTCATGGTGTTCAGGAGATCCTCGTTAATGAAGGCAAGGCGGTCGGGGTCATTACCGATCAGGGAGAGGAGATACTCGCTGACAATATTCTCTCTTCAGTTGGCGTTCACGAAACTTACGATCTTTGCCGGGAGCACCTGCCCGATGTGGAAGTGCAGCATGGAGAGGTCTCTTTCAATGAGGCCATCTTCGTCCTCGACAAGCAGCCACGCGAGTTGGGGCACGAAGAGACCATTGTCTTCTATAACAACGAAGAAGAGTTTCACTATGAGCCCCCTGAAGAACCGTGTGACTTGCGGAGCGGGATTATCTGTTCACCGAATAACTTTCAGTACAGCGATGACGAGCAACTCGAAGAAGGGTTTATTCGTATTACTGCATTAGCAAATCCTGATTACTGGATGAACCTGCCCGATGAAGAGTATTACCCCGCGAAAGAGTTATGGACCAAGAAAATTCTTGACGCCGCTCAGGAGCACATTCCTGATATTCGCGAACACATTATCGACACGGACGTCTTCACTCCCCGGACCATTAAGAAATTCACTGGTCACCTGAAGGGCGCTGTCTATGGAGCACCCGTTAAGGTTCTCGACGGTACAACTCCCATTGAACATCTTTACCTGTGCGGAACAGATCAGGGTTTCTTAGGCATTATTGGCTCAATGCTTTCCGGGATCACAATGGCGAATAATCATCTGCTACGCTAATTCAAGAACCTGACGAACCGGGGCTCGTCAGAGTCACTGAAAAGGACCGCTAATTCACGCTAATAAACGCAAATTCTTTATTCATTAGCGTTCATCACTGTTTATTAGCGGTTGAATGAACTTGCGGTAAATGACCAACACAATCACCCTGTCCATCCTGTCCTCATTTCTGAAACGCAGAGAGAAAGAGTTCACTGAGGAGGAGATGGATTCACAAGTTCACCAATCTCCCAAGGTGAACACATTTTCAACAGTCCAGCCGTGGGGAGCAGGAATGGTCACAGCAGATCAAGAACTAAACACCGACCGGCTGAAGCCGGTGGGTTTGAGGTTTTCGTGAGCTACGGACTGAAGTCCTTCACTCACGAATTGGGAACTCGAAAGTTGTCACCACCGTCTCCCGGTTCTGTATCCTCTTGCCCACGAATGTACGCCATGATCGCCTCATCTGTGACGTTCCCGCTGGATGCAACGAAGTATCCACGTGCCCAGAGATGGCGTCCCCAGTACTGCTTCCCAATGTGTTTGAATTCCATCATCAATTTCCGAGAACTTTTTCCCTTGATGTATTGCATTACTTTGCTGGGTGACAAATTCGGAGGGCAAGATAGTAGGACGTGAACATGATCTTTGGAAACCGCACCCTCCAGAATCTCGATCTCTTGTGTACGACAAATCTCTCGAACCAAGTCACGCAGGCGAACTGCAACTGCACCAGTCAAAACGGGTTTACGATATTTCGTCACCCACACAAAGTGATACTTAATGTCATAGCGGCTATGGGAGCCTGTTCGATAATTTTCCATCCTTCGATTGTAAGCAGACGAACTGAAAAACCTAAAGGTTTCGCCTGAAGGCGAGGGTTTTAGACCCATCGCAAGGACAATAAAAAACGCAATGTCGCCAAGACGCGATGGTGCAAAGTGAATCATTCTACAGTTCCCTTCCATTCTTGGCGTCATTGCGCCTTTGCGTTAGAAATTTAGGGTGGGTGAAGATTCCGTTGGTGAAATGGTGGGTTCCGTTCTCGGTTTTACTGTTGAACAACGGTTGATTTTGATTAGAAAATTATTGCGTAACCCACCGACGGGTGGCTGGTACAGTAGCGGAGCGGATGTCCCAGAAAATGGACGTCCAATTCTGGGTCATATGCTGAACGCTCCTGACCCTGCCACCCTGTTGATCTTGAGTCATGGCTGTTGGATGTCCACTGCGAAGGACGTGCGACCGCGAAGCGGATCGACGACTATCAAGCAAAATTGGTCATTCAACGTAATTCACTGAATCACCAAAAACCATTTGAACATGAGGGCGCAGAGAAGTGATGAGACCCGATGCTGGTCTCAACCAGTAAGGTCAACTCTCTGTTCCCTCTGTTTGCTTATGTTCAATATTTCTTGAGCCTGATCACTCTCAACCGGTCAGCAATTTCAACCGAAAGTTCACCTATCTCTCAAGTTGGAAGGATTTTCAACAGTCCAGGCCCACGCTGTCGTCATCGACCAAGGTGATATCAGAGTCTGCACCTTGTACCGTCCGATGTTTGAGAACTTCTGCCAGGATGGTCCCCGTCGTCATGCAACCGAAGGCAAACAGCCCGCAGGGAAGTGCGATCTGTGGTTGATCGGGAAACAGGCTTTTGGCCAAACTCGCACCGACTCCGGCATTCTGCATCCCGATTTCCAGCATTAATGCCCGTCTCATCCCAGAGTCAATTCTTAGAATTCGGCCGCCGATCTGACCTGCCAGATACCCACCCAGATTGATAATCAGCAAACCAAGCATCAGCACAATCGGCAATGCCTGGATGTTGTCACGATTGAGTGCGACGACGACTGCAATGATCCACAAGATACTCAGATTGGCCAATGGACCACTGATTGATTTAGCGATCGCCTCAAAGCGATGGCTCACCCGGCACAATGAGAACCCACTCACAACGGGCAAGACCACTTGCAGTACAAGTAGAAAAG
Source organism: Durusdinium trenchii (assembly GCA_963970005.1). Lineage (NCBI taxonomy): Eukaryota > Dinophyceae > Suessiales > Symbiodiniaceae > Durusdinium > Durusdinium trenchii. The sequence continues at coordinate 540,214 of CAXAMN010027128.1, read as the reverse complement.
CTGTCTTCTGTAAAAGCTCAACATCCGCCTGATGCCCCAACGTCAACTTCAACACGACAGGCACGATAATCGGAGAAAGAATTGTCGCTGAGGTGGTCAATCCAACTGAATAGCTCACATTCCCGCGGGCAACCAGGGTGAGCACGTTGGAAGCCATCGCTCCGGGAACGCAGCCAACCATAATCACGCCGATAAACAAATCGCCTTCAAAGCCAAAGGATCTCGCGATCAACCATGCCAGAAACGGCATCGAAGTATACTGAAATGCCGTCCCCCCCAGAATTAGCGGCCAGCGTTTGAGCACCTCTTTAACTTCTTTGACTGGCAGTAATGTCCCGACACTAAACATGACGACTGCGACAATCCAGCCTAAGTAAGCCTTGCTCTCAACAAATGGATCGAAAGCTTCTTCCCCAAACAAACTCGTCCACAAGCCGGCGACAAGAGAACTAAGCAAGAGCCAGAGGAGCAAGTATTTTTGCAGCATGGGATGTATCAGCAGAGGGTAGGAAATTCACGTGAAGAGCATAACTTCCGGCCTGGATCAACGTCCACTCGCTCCTCGTTTGCTAACAATCAGAGCCGTAGAGTCAATGCAAAAAACACCCGCACCGGTGAGGACCAGGGCGGGTGTCAAATTCTGTTAGAGCAGGATGCTTTATCTGCCAAAGATGTTTTGCTGGAGTTCTTGTCCCCAGTTATTGGAGTTGAGGTTGTTGGTCAAGTTGGGTGACTGATACTTCGTTCGTTTGCAAGTCGCAGCCTGCTGAGCCAGTCGATCAGGAGCTCCCTGTTGAATGGTTGCCAAAGCACCATCCAACACTGGATCATCCTGAGTCCCGCGGTAGCCAGTTGAAGTCTCATTAATGAAGACGTCAGGGCGAACACCAACTCCAGCCATTTCACGTCCGCTAGGGGAGTAAAACTTGGCTGTCGTCAATTTCAACAAGCCGGAAACCGTTTGCAGTGGGAAGTGAGTCTGAACTGTTCCTTTGCCGTATGACTGTTGTCCCACGATCACACCTCGTTCGTTTTCCTGAATCGCGGCAGCGAAGATTTCGCTGGCACTAGCAGAATTCTTATCAATCAGCACAACCAAGGGAACGCTCCAAGTTCGTTGATGAGTGGCCGATTCCTCCGAGTTATCCGACAAGTTCCGGCCTTTGGTGGAAACAATCGTTCCACATGGCAAGAACAGGTTAGAAACTTCAATTGCCTGGTCCAGCAATCCGCCAGGGTTCCCTCGCAAGTCGAGAACCAGTGACTGCATGCCCGCGTTGTGTAATTTCCATAAGCTCTGCTCTAAGTCTTTGCGAGTTGATTCAGAAAACTGTTTCAACCGAACGTACCCAACCTTGCGGCTCTCATCGACCATCTTCGTACCGGTGACACTGCTGACGTAGATGCGACGCCTGGTCAATGATCCGCGGTAGCGTTGGCCATCCCGTTCGATATCAACTTGAATCGTAGTCCCTGCGGGACCTCCCATTTTTCCAGCAACTTCGTTCAGGCTAAGCCCCTCCGTTGTCTGGCGGTTAACAGCGACAATGATGTCACCTTCCTGCAATCCCAAGCTGGTTGCAGGACTGTTATCAACAATTCCAACGATCACAGCTCCCAGAGGATGCGTTTCGAGTTCAACACCGATGCCGACGATATTCTCTTCCAAGCTGGCTGTCTTACGACCTTCCAACTCGGCGCCTGGAGCGTATGCACTCGCCTCAGGCATGAAGGAAGAGTATTTATCGAGCGAGTCGATTGTGCCATTGATGAACTCCAGAGCTATCGCTTCTCGTCGAATTCCCGTTTGACGGCTCACTAACTCAGCGGACCATTGCATGAGGCCCACTGCTTCAGTCGCTGTGCGAGCAGGCTGAGCAGTCATCGACTGTGACAGTTGTTGTTGCATCGTACGAATGGCATTTGCATTAGGTGTTCCGCGATGCACTCTCCAGAAATCTTCATTCTCCAAAACATTGACCAGGTTACGTAAAGCTGCCTGTGTACGAACTTCATACGCTGGCGGGTTCACATGTCGTGAATCGATCATGCGTGACGCTTCCTGAAATAAAGTGGTCAACTGTTGCATGGAAGTGCTGCGGAGGAAACCTTGCATCTTCGGATCAGTGGCACGTGCACTGATCTTGAGCTGACTCCGGGCAGGATCAACTGGCCTGCCGAGATCCT
>CAXAMN010027128.1:501943-537927 GCA_963970005.1 Durusdinium trenchii | reverse complement strand
ACGCCGGGAAGATTTCGCGTATTTCTTCCCGAGTCGGTGCCGTCGCCGGGACGTTCACCTTCCCGGGGACAATGGCAGTCTTTATTGGATCAACATCTTCCCGGGCCAACGGCATCGCGTGACGAACGAGAAGAGCATTCATCGGGTTGCGAGAAGAGTTGAATGTTGATTTGCGTACGGAAGTAACTGGCGTTGCATTTCCAGCAACATAATGAGGTTGTGTGACGGTCTCTTCAGCTGATACTGAAAGAGACATCATGAGTAAAACGATCGTGACAAACAGAACTGATTTTTGAATGGAAGCGTTCATCTTGAATTTGCTCCTGAAGAAATGTGATGGTTGATTTGAGTCTTTGAAAGGTTGTTGAGAGGAGGTTTTGTCAAGTGGTAACGGTTGTCGCCCCTTTAGCGATTGCTGAGGATTGTCCGATTTCACTGGCTTTCATAGCTTCCGCCAGTTCTCCGCGAAGAACTCTGACAGAAGCGGGAGCATCTACTCCAATCTTGACTTTGCCACGACCACATGAAATCACTTTGACAACAATGTTGTCTCCGATTTGAATCGTTTCATCTTTTTTTCGAGTGAGAACTAGCATTTTTCTTCCTTATCCTTGGAAAAAGTGTCAAGTTTTGAACTTCTGAGTGGCTCAATTGGTCTTGACTCCCAATTTCACCTGACATGCTTTTTGTATTGCATCTGCCGTGCCAAACTCCTTGACAACAGAGACTCAATGCACACAAGTCCTTTGAATAAATAGACATGTGGAGATAGATTTCAACAAGGACTCGCTTGTGATTCGCTAGCTTTTGTAATTGATGCAAGATTGCCGTGTCGCGTCACGGAGTCTTTACAATGAGCAGGCGTACTCACTATGAGACAACCGGCAAGAGATGCCGAATAGGAAGCCTTGAGAATGTATCACTAATGCGACACATTGGAGGATTGTGTTGACGGGCGTTCAGTATTCCTGCGGGGCTCTTAATATGGAGAGACCCTCCATTCTGTTGATGCGTTCTGCTCTGACTTCAGTTAAAAAACGAAACTGCTGAAATTCCTTTCTGGATCATAGAACTCTGCCATGAAAATCCGCACCGGACTAGGTCACGATACGCATCGCCTGACAGAAGGCAAAGTCCTTAAAATCGGTGGAATCGAAGTCCCTCACCATTCAGGCCCGGAAGCTCACAGCGACGGAGATGTTCTCCTGCATGCTGTCACTGACGCTGTCTTAGGAGCCCTCGCCTGGGGAGACATCGGAGAATGGTTCCCCGATAACGACCCTCAATACGCTGGAGCAGATTCCTCAGAGCTATTGACTCAGGTCATGCAGAAGGTGCATGCGGAAGGCTGGGTGGTCAGCAATGCCGATTGCATTCTCTTCGCGCAAAAGCCGAAACTTTCCCCTTATAAGAAAACAATCGCTGAGAACGTTGCTCATTTATTAAAAGTGCAACCGGACCAAATCAGCGTCAAAGCCAAAACAGGCGAGAAAGTCGGACCGATCGGACGAGAGGAAGCCATCGCTGCCGAAGTCGTCATATTAATGATGCACCCAGATGAGAAATGAACTTCACCGGAACTCACCGTGTCGCAGGGAGTGAAGTCTGAATGGTGACCCTTTAAACTGTCCAACCTCATTAATGTCTTCAAAACCATCCACATGACTGTGGACCTTCATACAACTACTTACAACACGTCAAAACTTATGCCAACATATCATCCACAACAAATTGAAGCAAAGTGGCAAAAATTCTGGGACGAGAACCAGACGTTTCAGGTCTCCAACGAACCGCAACCAGACTCTCAAGGGAAAATGTACGTCTTGGACATGTTTCCTTACCCCTCTGGGTCGGGACTTCATGTGGGCCACCCCGAAGGTTATACAGCGACGGACATCGTCTGCCGTTACGCCCGCATGCAGGGGAAACATGTCCTCCACCCCATGGGATGGGACGCCTTCGGCTTACCAGCGGAACAGCATGCGATTAACACGGGAACCCACCCGCGAGTCACCACCTACCAGAACATCGACAACTTCCGTCGCCAGTTGAAGATGCTCGGCTTCAGCTACGACTGGAGCCGCGAAATCTCCACGACGGACGAAGACTACTATCGCTGGACCCAGTGGATCTTCCTCCAGTTGTACGATACCTGGTATGACCCAGACTTCGAATGGGTTGATGCAGAAGGCAAGCAAAGAACAGGCAAGGGCCGTCCCATCTCCGAACTTCCGATTCCGGAAAATGTGGTTGAGACACATTTGTTAGCTGGTGATCCAGCAGGAGACGTCGCTGTCGCCACCCGTCGTTATCAAGACAGCTTGCGCCTCGCCTATCAAAGCGAAGCCCCGGTGAACTGGTGCCCCGCTTTGGGAACAGTTCTCGCCAATGAAGAGGTGACCGCCGAAGGGCTTAGCGAACGGGGAGGCCACCCCGTTGAACGTCGAGCATTGCGACAATGGATGTTGCGCATCACCGCCTATGCGGAACGGCTTCTTACAGAGTTAGATGGTGTCGATTGGCCGGAATCCGTAAAAATCTTGCAGCGAAACTGGATCGGAAAAAGTGTCGGGGCCGAAGTCGATTTCTTTGTCGATGACAATGATTCTTCTAACTCAGAATCTTTCGCCGACTGGAAAGCACAACGCGCAGCGAACGGATTGCCCAAGCAAGCTGAGCCGAATGTATTACGTGTCTACACCACTCGACCAGACACGTTGTTCGGAGCAACCTATATGGTCGTCGCTCCCGAGCATGATATTGTCGATCAGATCACAACCGAGGAACAACGCGCCGCCGTTGAGGAGTATCGACGTAAGGCAGCTTTGAAAAGTGACCTCGACCGCACCGATCTTGCCAAAGAGAAGTCCGGTGTCTTTACCGGGGCGTATGCCATCAACCCGGTCAATGAAGCACGAATTCCAATCTGGATCGCAGATTACGTTTTGATCAGTTATGGAACAGGCGCCATCATGGCGGTCCCAGCCCATGATGAACGTGATCTTGAGTTCGCCCAGACTTTTGATATCCCTGTCATCGAAGTTGTTGATTCAGGCAGCGACGATGTCGAAAACATCGGATTCACCGGTGCCGGGACAGCGATCAACTCCGGCAAGTACAACGGAACGCCCACAGACGAATTCAAAACTCTCATCTCAGAAGAGTTGAATGCTGCCGGGCTCGGTAAATCGGCGACGAACTACCGCTTGCGGGACTGGTTGTTTTCGCGTCAACGTTATTGGGGTGAGCCCTTCCCGATCTGGCATGAGCTTGATGAGGAAGGCAATCTCACGGGACTCATTTGCCCGGTCGAAGACAACGAATTGCCGGTCACCTTACCAGAGATGGACGACTTCAAGCCAAAAGGGACTCCCGATCCTCCGTTAAGTTGGGCTCCTGACGAATGGCTCTATAAGACAGCAGAAGATGGAACTCGCTTGCGCCGTGAAACCAACAGTATGCCGCAATGGGCAGGCAGTTGCTGGTATTACTTACGCTTCGCTGACAATAAAAATGGTGACTTCTTCATCGATCCCGAGGTCGAGAAGTATTGGTTGCCCGTCGACCTCTACATCGGAGGTGCAGAACATGCGGTGTTGCACCTCTTGTATTCCCGCTTCTGGCACAAGGTCTTATTCGATCGTGGTCATGTTTCAACAGCGGAACCATTCCAGAAGTTGATCAACCAGGGAATGATCCTGGGTGAGAACAACGAGAAGATGTCAAAGTCACGCGGCAACGTGGTGAACCCCGACGATGTCGTCCGCGACTTCGGTGCAGACTCTCTTCGCCTCTATGAAATGTTTATGGGACCACTCGATCAGGTCAAACCGTGGAGTACCAAAGGAGTGGAAGGTGTGCATCGCTTCCTTGGGCGCGCCTGGCGTTTGATTGTTGATGACCAGGTTGAAGAGACGACACTGCGACAGGAAGTACAAGATGCCGACTTGAACGAGGAACAGGCCCGCGTCTTGCATCGCACGATCAAAGGTGTCACTGAGGACATCGACAAACTCGCCTTCAATACTGCCATTAGCAAAATGATGGAGTTCACGAATTACTTCACCGGTCAACAAGTCCGGGCGAAGTCTGCCATGGAATCCTTCGTGTTATTGCTCGCTCCCTTCGCTCCGCACATCGCTGAAGAGTTGTGGCAAGTCTTGGGGCACAATGAGTCGTTGACCTATGCCCCCTGGCCAGAATTCGACGAAGCAAAGATTGTGGAAGCAGAAGTGGAATTGCCCGTTCAAGTGAATGGAAAACTCCGCAGCAAAGTCAAAATGCCCGTCGATGCTGATCAGGCAACAATGCAGCAACTCGCCGAGGCAGACGAAGCGATTCAAGCTCAATTGGAGGGCAAAAACGTCGTGAAGGTGATCTGCGTTCCCAAGCGAATGGTCAACTTCGTCGTTAAAGGTTGATACTCAACATTAGTTCAGCAGGACAATTCAAGTCTCTGGCAAAGAGCTTGTTGAGTTCTAGTTTTCACACGGATTTGCATCGCATCCATTGGCGCATTGTCGCTTAGCGGTATCCTGAACGGCGTCTACGATCTTGTCATAGCCTGTGCAGCGACATAGGTTGCCTGCCAAATAGAATCGGATTTCCTCCTCCGTCGGGTTCGGGTTTTCTCGCAGCAATGCTTTGGTAGACATAATAAATCCGGGAGTGCAAATGCCACATTGAAGGGCGGCATTCTCCAGGAAGGCATTCTGAATGGGGGCCAGACCATCCTTCTCAGCGACTCCCTCAATGGTTTCGATTTCAGCCCCTTCAGCTTCCACAGCGAGGACAAGGCAACTGGTGACCGGCTGCCCATCCATGAGCACGGTGCAAGCTCCACAATTCCCGTTGCTGCAACCTTCTTTCGTTCCACTTAAATCCAGGTTGTAGCGCAAGACCTCCAGCAGCGTTTGCCGTGGCTCACATAAAAAAGATTTTTCAGTTCCATTCACGGTGGTCGTGACGACGCGTTGCTTTGCCATGTGACGAACTTTCTGAAAAGGCAGAGTAATATGAAACTGTAGGATGAATTACGAATTAGCTCGCTGAGCCGCTTCTGTTAAAACTCGCTTGACGAGCACGCCGGTGACATGCAGGCGGAATTCTACTGTTCCACGGTGATCATCAATGGGTGAGATCAAACTCCTGGCGATCTCACCAGCTTTGGTGAACGCCTCTTCTGTGGCCGGTTGACCAATCAGAGCGTCGTTGACCTGTGTTGCCAGAAAGGGAGTCGCTGCCACGGCACCAAGCCCCACTCGGGCAGCAGTGATGGTTTCTTTGTTCTCATCCAGCGTCAGGCTGGCACCGACTCCCACAACTGCGATATCCATTTCGTATCGAGGGATGAATCGCTGATAATGGCTGCCGGAGTTTTCAACCGGTTTTGGGAAACCAATTTCCGTCAGCAGTTCGCCAGGCTTGAGAACATTCTGGCTGGGACCTGTGCAAAACTCTTCAACGGGAACTTCTCTGGTTCCGCCTGCTCCTGAGAGATGACAGACTCCACCGAGTGCGATCACGGCTGGAGTCGAATCAGCCGCTGCCCCTGAGTTACAAATGTTTCCACCCACGCTGGCGCGTGATTGAATTTGTATTCCACCAATGATCGAGCAAACATCAACCAGGGCTGGGTAATGCTTGCGAATATTTTCATCAGAGCAAATCTGACGGCAACTGACAGCGGCCCCGAGTCTGAGACCGTTCTCATTAAACTCAAGGGTGTTCAACTCAGGAATGTTCTTGATATCAACAACGAGGTCAGCCTCAACACGTCCGGTTCTGAGGTGATCGATCAAGTCGGTCCCACCAGCCAAAGGACGACTGTTCGGTTGGGAGAGCAATTCAATCGCTCCGGAGAGTGAATCAGGGGATTCATATTCGAAATCACGCATAGTTCTGTTGCCCAATGAAAAGAGCTGATCCATTATCTGATCAGAACATAACTTGTCGGGACAGAATTTCCAATCAACTGTGACCACTGATGGGTCCACACAACGAGTCGGAACTCAAGATTGCTGTTCAGCAGGCTGTGTATCTTTTAGCTGTTGGCGCAGTTTCTCTTTGAATTGATCGCACTCTTCGGGGGGTGTGGTGCACATCTCACAGACAGAACGGCCTTCTTCATCTTTGGTCCCTTCCACGCCGCCGCAGCTACCTTTCAACGTTTTGTTGGAGAGAATCACCCCCGCTGCCAGACCGATAATGGCAATCAGGAAGACGGTGACAGAGAGCAGGAACGTTGAAAGTAATGGTGACATGCCTGAGTCCTCGGCCGTTTCAACCTGTGTCAAACTGACGAATTCTCCTATTGCCGTTTGTGAAGCGAGTTCCCGAAAGGCCTCTCCATTTCTTTCCAGAAGGTAGGCTTGAATGCCATGTTCGTCTGCCAGCTTGAGGCCAGCCTCACTTCCCAGAACCATGAGCGTTGTGGCCCAGGCGTCAGCCAGCATGCAGTCTTCCATGACCACAGAAACAGAAGCGAGCTGGTGGGTGACTGGGCTGCCTGTTCGGGGGTCAATGGTGTGTGAGTACCGTTTGTCATCTTGCACAAAGTAGTTGCGGTAGTCCCCCGAGGTGGCGAGAGCTTCATCTTCTAACTCAATCGTGGCATAAAGACTTTGTGTCAACGAATCGGGTCGTTCGATACCTAGGTTCCACTGGCCGCCAGATGGCCTCCTGCCAGCGACTCTTACCTCACCGCCGATTTCAACCATGTAATTCTCGATCTCATTCTCTCTCATAATCTGAGCCAGCTGATCGACCCCATAGCCTTTGGCAATCGCTGACAGATCGAGTTCAACCGCTTCCTGTTTCTTGCGCAATGCTGGAGGGTCTGACTGAACTTCGATGTGTTGATACCCGACTGATAACATGGCATCAGCAACATCTTCAGCCGCGGGAGCCTTCAGCGAACCTGGATCGGGGCCAAAGTTCCACAGTCTGACCAAACGCCCCACTGTCGGATCGAATGCTCCTTCTGAGGTCTGTGCCATTTCCAAAGCGGCAGCGACCACCGTTGAGGTCTCCTGAGAAACCGGGAACCATTCCTTTGAATCGAATCGGTTGAAGCGAGAAAGTTCAGAGTTTGGATCGTAGGTGGACATCAGCTGATTGATTTCAAGCAACCGCTCCTCAAACTGCAATTTCAAATCATCAGTTACTGAATCATCACCGTCCCATTTCACATGGTATGTTGTACCCATCGTCTCGCCGCGAAAGGTATGTAGCACTTCATCCCCAGCATGCACGTATTGAGAAACAAACAGGGTCAGAATAAGTAGATTGGATAATGAGAGTGCGAAGGGCATATGTTCACATTGTCTGTTGAGTAAGTCGAAGTGACTCTCTTGTTTTTCGAGACAGTCTACTTCTAAATAGTTCGGAAGCTCCAACTCCCGATTAAGTTGACATCCTGCCAAGGAATCAACTTATATGAAGTCATCATATCTGATCTTTTCCGCGCGGGCAGGTTCGTCTGTTCTCAATTCTTGATGTTGCAAAACCTCACGCGTTGTCATTCGACAACCTTGATGTCCTGTTATCGAAACATCTCTCGAAAAGGCTCTGGTAAGATGTTCTGACTGGGGATTCTGTAACAGACTACTATCAAGCAGTTTATGTGCAGTTCACTGTTTTTCAAAAATAGACTGTTGTGAAAGGGTACGACCTTTGCCAATTTGGCGAGCATGATCAAGTTCGCCAATAAAACCCTGCCGTATACCGAACGCATTTATATCGCGTTTCGAATTGCCTTTCTGGAAACTCAGGAGCGTCTGATCCTGGCTGAGCAGATGGACTTAGGCTCCCATCGGGCCTTTGGATTTCTGACGCAGGTTCCGTTTTTGAAATGTGTTCCTGCCCAGGTGCAACTTGATTTGCTCCTCAATCTCTGGGACAAGCATTTGTCGAAACAGGAATATACCGCGAGTTACTTAGATGAGGCGATCATCTACGCGGCCTGTGAGGCAACCGCCAGTCTGATGCGATCTGACCCGGAACATGCTCAACAAATCACTCAGTCTGGTCCCCTGAGGAGTTCGTTTAATATCTCAGGCAACACAGCTGCACAGTTTCAACAACTTCATCTTGATTTTGCCGGCGAAGGTCATTTCCTGTTAATCAGCCAATGTCAGGACTTACCACCCGAAGAGGCGACAGAATTCAAAACGAAATATGGAATCATTGATGGACGCTGTGACAGCCTGTTCGATGCATTGTCTCGCTGGCATGTTCAAGCCGGTGTCGAGGAACGAGCGATGGGCTTATTGACAGACGAAGAAATTGCCGACTTGAGCAGTTTACCCGATTTCAGTCATGTCAGCGGAAAAACCCTTCGATAAAGAGATTGTGAAGATTGAATTGACTACTCAACAAATCTGCCTGCAGGTCAGAAATAACAATTGCAATTCAATTGTCATTCTGATTTAATACGTCAAGTTAATTTCGGAAGTGATTTTGTCGTGGCTCCCCGCGTTCAGTTTCAAGGCCTTTCTTTGCCAGAACGAACGCTCTCGGTTCTCATCTACAAAGCACCCGTGTTTTAGTTTTAGGGAATTTTGAGTTGCTTTGTTTGATGTCGGGCGAGACTCAGCCGATTCGGCTCTCTCTCATTGTTACTTCTCTTCGATCCAGATTCGCTGATCTGATCTTTCTTGCTATGACTATCAGTTGTACAAGCGGTTCAGCAAAGAGTTTTCTACCTGGTCAACGATTAGATTCCGTCAATCACTCAATTCATCACATTCAGGTGGTGTCAGGTTAGTTCGCAGTGATTGAGACGTTGCTTTATCTCATGTTGATGATTGCTTTGCTCGTTGTGCGATGGTCGCAGTTTCATTTGCTGGAGGCGCAAAACGCTTCTGGCCAATTCAAACATTGCTGTCACTGCAATGGGTTCCCTGATCTCCTATCTCAAATTTTCTTCAGTCGAACGGCTGATCTGAATACATTCTGGAAACAAATGCAGGTGCTGAGACGTTTCAGCCCCGTTTGTATGACTTCCGGTTTCTCGCCAGATGGTCTCTCACAGCGAGAGTTCAATTTGAGAAGCCAAAACTTTTTATTTTTTGGAGAGTGCTGAAATGACCACTGGTCGCATCCGCAAACTGACAGACAAAGGCTTTGGATTCATCGAAACTGACAAGGGAGATCTTTTCTTCCACATGTCTGCTTTAGACGGAGTCCGTTTCGAAGATCTGTCAGAAGGACAAGAAGTTGAGTTCGAACGAGGCCAGGGCCCCAAAGGTCCTCGCGCAGAGAAGGTTGCAGTCGTTGGTTAATGCTAACACTCAATCGAAATGATCTATTCGAACGCGGAAAACTCTTAGTTCAGGAATCGATCATTGCGGATTCATAAACAGGGAACTCAGCCAACTTGGCTGAGTTCCCTGTTCTTTTCAACAAATGAACGGTGATGGGGCGGTTCGTTCAATTTATTCAAACGAGTGAATGAGCTCTCTGATCTGACTCAACTCATCTAGTATCTGTGGCAAGTCTTCCAAGTGGACTTGGTTCGGACCGTCACTGAGCGCTTTATTTGGTTCGGGGTGTGTTTCCATGAAAACCCCATCGCATCCGGCAGCGACGGCTGCTCGGGCGAGGAAGGGGACCATTTCTCGGTTCCCACCCGTGGTCGTTCCTCCCGGACGTTGCACACTGTGAGTTGCATCGTAAATGACAGGGCAACCCATTTCCTGCATGATGGGAATCGCCTGAAAGTCATTGACGAGCCGACCGTAGCCGAAAGTTGTTCCCCGCTCGGTCAGTAAAATGTCATCCTGTCCACTCGCTGCGCACTTATTGACTGCGTGAATGACATCTTCAGGAGCGATAAATTGCGGCTTCTTAATATTAACGACTCTTCCATGTTTGGCCGCGGCCTCAGCTGATGCGACGACTAAGTCAGTCTGTCGCGCAAGAAAGGCGGGGATTTGTAGAATGGAACAGACCGATGCCACCGCTTCCGCCTGTTCTGGAGCATGCAGGTCGGTTGTTACGGGGAGTCCCGTTTCATCCCGAACGAGATCCAGAATTTCAAGCCCTTTGTCCAGACCTGGGCCGCGATAGCTGTCGATACTGGTCCGGTTTGCCTTATCGAAACTCGCTTTAAAGACGAGTTGCAGGTCCTGTGAACTTGCGATGTCTGCCAGTCGTAATGCAATTTCTCGAACCGAAGATTCGCTTTCAATGACACAAGGGCCAGCGATGATTAACAACTGTTTTCCCGGTCCACATTCATAGGGACCGATATGAACAGGGAGGTTAGGCATGAGACTTCCGTTTCTCGGATAGAGAGTAAATATTCTGTAACCGTTCAGCGATCTGAAGTTAACAGTAGCATTGTCTTTTGAGCGAAGCGAATCTTAGTCCCTTCTCCCCACCATGTGTCTGCGGATTCGTTGGAGAGTATTCTGTGGGGAGAAGGTTAGGACGAGGGGAAAAGATAGGCATGGATTTTTTGCCCCCTCACCTGTCTCCTCTCCCCCGATTTGAGTCGATCTGTATTGGCCGGCAGGATGCGGGGGAGAGGAGACAGGTAGACTGACTTCGTCAGCCTGATTGACCGTTTCTCCCAATCCTCCTGTCAATTCTCATGTTCTTACTTCACTCGGCTAATCTGTCATGCAAATTACAATGCATGACTATTCCGTCGCTGCGAATTGCTCAAACACTTTATTGATCTGGTCGCGAGTTGTTTCCCCATCGTGGATATAGATCCCGTAGCGAAAATGGAGTTTCTCGCCATTTGGTTTCAAAACTCTGTGATGCGGGTCTTGCTGGTCGTCACGGCCTTTGGTGTAGGCTCCTGACCCGAAGGGATTTACTCCAAACAGTCCATAGTTGCGAACGTGGTAGCGTGACTTCCAGGGATTCTGTGGATGGTCCATCAACGTGACTCCGAAGAGATGGCCATCAATCGGTCCGATGTAATCAACCCAATTGGAAGTCCGCCCCCAGGCCTCTCCCGTTCCTTCAGCTCCATCTGCATTGGTCACAGGACCGCCAGCGACCATCTCACGCATGCTGTTCGGCAGGCGGATGGCAAACATCCCTTCTTTCGTGTCACCTATCTCAACGTTTTGTACGGGAGCAGAGAACGTGACATCGTAGGTCATCAACCGATTCGCATAGATTTCAACGGTCGTCTCTTCCTTGAGGAGTGGAGCCCCTTCAGCATCAACCCAATGATTGACGGTTTTCAGGACTGCGGGATTTCCACTCTGTTTGACGACTTCGACAGAGATGTTTTTGATGGTGCCGTCTTCATTCCAGAATTTAATGCCATTAATTTCATCGACAGAGAGCCAAATTCCTTTGTGATGGGGATGGTCGTAATACAACGGGTCCTTACGATCTTTGACCTTCACTGGATTGTCATTGATCTGACGAGTCACGGTTGAAACCACAGGTGCGACGTCGCTGCGATGAATCCAGAGGTCATGCTCAGGAATTTCGATCCAATTTTCTCTGATCTCACCCGCTTCAAGAATATCTCCCACCTTAAAATCATGCGTACCTTCTTTGAGTCGGGGAGTTTCGTCAGCGACCATGACCCTCCGCCCTGCGGCACCCGGATCTTCGGATGCCTCTGCCTTCTTCAGTAACTCAAAACCTCCTGGACCGGTGACAGGCAGAGCGAATGGTTTTCGTCGGTTTTCGTCAAAACGAAAGACGGCAAAGACATCATCGCCGATGGATGCCTTCACGCTATGTGGATTTTTCTTGAGCGTCACTTCACCTGCAAAGAGTGCGGTGGCCGTAAAAAGACAAGTGAAAAAGATGGTCAGTCGAATAGACATAGAAGCTCCATGGTCGTTCAATCTTGGACTCAATATGTCAATTGAACCTGTTGCAGGAATGCTAGTCAAGTGGCGACCGAAATTTGTCCTCGTGTCAAATTCTCTGCATCTCAGAACGTGGCTGTCCTGGCTGTTTCTCTCTACAATTCCAACATGGCAGGAAATACTTTTGGACAATCGTTTCGTATCACGACCGCCGGCGAAAGCCACGGCCCGGGGAATGTTGTGATTATTGATGGTGTCCCCCCCGGGATCCCGTTGGAAGTTGCTGATCTGATGGTCGATCTGGAACGCCGTCGTCCGGGGCAGAGTAAAATCGTCACGCAGCGTAAAGAACCGGACGAACCGGAGATTCTCTCAGGTGTTTTTGAAGGACGAACCACCGGGACCAGTCTGGCGATCTTGATTCGTAACCAGGATCAGCGCAGCCGGGACTACGGAAACATTAAGAACCTCTACCGACCGGGGCACGCCGATTACAGCTTCGATGCGAAATATGGTTTCAGGGATTATCGGGGAGGAGGCCGCAGCAGTGCCCGCGAAACAACGGCCCGTGTCGCTGCTGGTGCCGTTGCTAAGAAGATATTCGCCGAAGCCTTTGGCGGAGAAGTGATTGGCTATGTCACTCAGGTGGGTCACATCAAAGCCGAGATTCCCGCGCCTCAAGAGGTGACTTTGGAGCAAGTTGAGAAACTGCCAAACGGTGATGCCAATATCGTCCGCTGCCCTGATTTATCTGCCGGCGAAAAAATGATCGAGCTTATTGATGAATGTCGGAAGGCGGGCGATTCAATTGGCGGGGCAGCTGAGGTGGTGGCGAAGAACATCCCTGCGGGTCTCGGGGAGCCAGTCTTTGACAAAATTAAAGCCGACTTCGCCAAGGCACTTTTCTCTCTCCCAGCTGTATTAGGGGTCGAATACGGCATCGGCTTTGGTTGCGTCACAATGCGCGGCAGCGAACATAATGACATCTTTACTGCGACCCAGAATGCAGATAAGCCACATATCTCAACGAAGACCAATCGGCATGGCGGAATGCTCGGCGGCATCACAACGGGAATGCCGATCGTCTTGAGAGCAGCAGTCAAACCGACAAGCAGTTTACCCATCGAACAACCAACGGTGACCCAGTCTGGTGAGGAAGCAACGATTCAAACCAAGGGACGACACGATCCCTGCTTGCTTCCACGCTTCATCCCGATGGCAGAAGCGATGATCGCTATTGTGCTGGCAGACCACTGGCTCCGCTGGTGCGGACAGTCTCGTTCAGTCTCTGTCTATGGTACATCTCAAGGGGTGGATGTTGAGTAGCCATGGAGGAGAACAGCGACAGAACCATTTCAATGGCTCTCCTCTACGTCGCTTTGCTCCTTATCTGGTATTCGGGTGGATTATTGTCTTCTGGGCTCGTTTCTTTCTGACAGAACTGCAGGGAGTCGAACCGGCAGGTCTCGATCGAGTTGACTTTCTCTACCTCGTTCCACAGTTGTTGTGGAATTTCCTCTTTCCCGATCCGACCGGAGAAAGGGGCATGAGTTGGGCCCATCTAGCGCAGCGAGTGCCGATCCTGCTTTACGCCAGTTTTATCGTCTCGTCATGCATGGCGACTGGTACTCATTTAATACGGCTCCTTGATCCGAGTCGGCTGTTGAGTTCCTCTGCGAGAACAGCTTTGGCAGGCGGTATAGGTTATTCCAGCATTTCACTGCTCACGCTCGCTCTGGGGTATGCGGGTTTGCAACACCGCTGGCTTTTTTTCTGCTTGCTTTTGCTGCCCATCGCGACCTTGTTATTTGTAACCCTGCGGAACGGAATCGACACCCAACGTCTTCAGGCAAGCTGGCAACATATTGCCAAGCACCATATTTGGCTAATCGGGTGTCTGGTCATGTTGCTTCCGATGTTATTGGGAGCGATGTTGCCTTCGACCGATTTCGATGTCAAAGAGTATCACCTCGAAGGCCCCAAGGAATACTTTTTGGCGGGGCACATTCATTTCCTGCCCCATAATGTCTACACAAGTTTTCCTTTTCTCACGGAAATGCTATCGCTCTGTAGCATGGTCATTGTTGATGACTGGTTCCTCGGTTCGCTCGTTGGTAAGACAGTCTTGATGAGCTTTGCCCCCATCACTGCCATGGGTGTCTACGCAGTTGGAAAGCATGTCGCTGACAGCAAAGTGGGTATGGCCGCAGCTCTGATCTACCTTTCGACACCTTGGGTCTACCGCATCTCGATCATCGCTTACACCGAGGGAGCGATGTGCTGTTACGTCGTCTTGACTCTCCTGGCATTACTCACCTGGAGAGAAGTGATCGCTCAGGAGCCAAACTCGAAAAACATATCGAGACTCACCTTGCTTGTCGGGCTACTAGCCGGGAGTGCCATCGCGACGAAGTATCCCGGCATGGTGATGGTCGCCATCCCCACTGCTCTGGTGCTGCTATGCGACGTCTTTCGTCATCGTTTGCCAGTGCGACGAATCATGAAACTGGCTTCTTTGTTCATTCTGGGAGGAGTCCTCACCTTTGGCCCGTGGGTAGCGAAGAACTTCGTCGAGACGGGAAATCCTGTTTACCCACTGATGTATTCGGTTTTTGGAGGGGAAGACTGGGATGAAGAACTGAATGAGAAATGGAAGGCAGGCCACGCACGGCCCTCGCCACTCTTCAAATCGCCACCTGAAATGCTGGCTGAACTGAAAAAGTCAGCGTTTGATGTCAGCATGGGGAGTGTCTGGCAGTCGGCACTGATGTTTGGACTGGCACCATTATCTCTTTTTTTACTGCGTCGCCATCGAGGGGCCGTTACCGTTTTGGGGGCGGCTTTTGCCCTCTTGCTCGTCTGGTATACTTTGACACACATGATCGACCGTTTTTGGGTCCCTGTCTTACCGGTCATTGCTGTCCTGGCGGGCCTGGGCTGGCAGGCTCTCTTTAAGAATCTTCTACCATTGAATCATCAAACTCCCCTGGCATTGGTACTCATCCGCAGAGGGCTCATCGTCGTGATGGTGGTGACCTTCGTTTTTAACTTCGCTTTTATGGTCAGCCCAGCGAGTGGAGACAATTCCTACCTGATCGAACTCGATCTCGCCCGTAAGGTTGTCAAGCCAGAATCTGTACAACTCGCTGCTTACCTGGTTGAACCGGGAGATCGGGTCTTGTTTGTCGGAGAGGCAATGGTC
Source organism: Durusdinium trenchii (assembly GCA_963970005.1). Lineage (NCBI taxonomy): Eukaryota > Dinophyceae > Suessiales > Symbiodiniaceae > Durusdinium > Durusdinium trenchii. The sequence goes on along the minus strand of CAXAMN010027128.1, from coordinate 522,936 downwards.
TTCGACGCTGAATTTGACTATCGCTACAACACTGTTTTTGACAAATCTCTACTGGAGGAGTGGACTTCGCGGAAAGTTGACCAAAATCGCTGGCAACTTCTCTCCAGTGAGGAGATCCGCCAGAAATTTGAGGATGAAGGAATTACACATCTCGTGATTAACTGGAATGAGATCCTCCGCTACCGCACAACCTACGGCTACACCGATTTCGTCAGTCCCGAGCGAATTAAACAACTCGCCCAACTCTGGCCATTTGAGGAAGTTCAGCTGCCAGACAACTACAACCTGAAAGAATGGGAGAAATTGTCCCCTGCTGAGCAGCATGAAATCGAAACCTGGGGACCAGAACTTAAAAAGATGAACTCCCTGGGGGAACCGATGGTAAAGCAGTATCAACTGTTTCAGCTCACTGATTCGTTAAACGGTCACTCCCCTTGAAATGCTCTAGGCTCATGCAGCAGGCCTGAGGTATAAACAACTTTTGCATTTATCAATCTCCATTTTTCATTAACCATTCCCTTCCACTAGCAGTCGTAGTGCTCTGTCGAGCTTTAAATGATGTCGCGTTGGTTTGTGAATTTGGCACGCTCGTTGGCGTGCAGTCATTCAAAACATACGCGACATTATGAGATAGTTGGAGTAGTAGGGTTCGCTGTGCGGACCATCATCAGTAACGGTCATCTCTTGGATAACTGACGGACCACATCCGTGGGCATTCTTCTCAACACAATCTACGCCGCCTTAATCGGGCTGGTCTCCCCTGCGTTGATCTATCAACGCTGTAAATATGGAAAATACCGCGAAGGCTGGAGTCAAAAGCTGTGGGGCAACTTATCTGTTGAAGATAAGGCTGGACGCAAACGTATCTGGTTTCATGCCGTCAGCGTGGGAGAAGTAATGCAGCTACAGCAAGTGATTGCAAAGCTGAGAGAGCGATTGCCAGAAATCGACATAGTCGTCACCACCACGACACAAACTGGCTATCAAGTGGCGACGGGAAAGCTCACTGATTGCCAGATTGCCTATTTCCCTCTCGATTTTACCTGGAAGAGCGTCGTGCGGTTGTAGTGTTTTTCATGTACATTTACGTCATGTACTGCTACGTCATGTACGCTATCTCTTCTCGCTGAGGCGTCTCGTCAGAAGATTCCGCTACTTCTTATCAATGGACGCCTCAGCGAGAAGAGCTTTCGAGGTTACAGCAAGCTGAAACCTCTCTTTAGGAATCTGTTGAAGCGATTTGACCATCTCGCTGTTCAAACGGAAGAGACGCGTGACCGGTTTGTTACCTTGGGCTGTGACTTTGAACGAATTACCGTCACCGGGTCGATCAAGTTCGATGGTGTCCAAACCGAGCTAGACCGACCAGCTGTGCATGCTTTGCGGGAGTTTTTTCAGGTTGAAGATGATGCTCCGGTTTTCATTGCAGGGAGTACCCAGGCCCCGGAAGAAGAAATGGCCCTGTCAGCGTATCAAGTGGCCAGGCAGACAGTTCCCAATGCACGCTTGATCATTGTTCCTCGACATCCTGAGCGGGGTGATGAAGTAGAACAACTGATCACTCAACAGGGTTTTCCCGTAATACGGCGTTCAAGAGCAAAGGCAGGAGAGGAAGTAGGCTGGGACGCGTCCCAGCATTCATTGGATGACGCTAATTGTACAGAACTTCCTCCGGTAGGCCTGTTGGACACAGTCGGCGAGCTCTCCGACTGCTGGGCCTTGGCTGATGTCGCTTTCGTCGGCGGCAGCTTTGGCAGCCGCGGTGGTCAAAACATGTTGGAACCTGCCGCCTACGGAGCCGCCACCTGCTACGGCCCCAACACCAGAAATTTTCGCCACATCGTCGAACTCTTCGCTGCTAAGGGTGCTGCTGTCACAGTTCATGATCAACAAGAATTGAATCAATTTGTCAGGACCCATCTGAACAATTCAGGGCAGAGAGAAAGCTTAGGCTATCAAGCTCAGCAAGTTGTGTTGGACCAACAGGGGGCGACAACACGGACAGTTGAAATTGTCAAGAGATTCATCAGTAAGAATATGGTGCACTAGAGAAGACAATGAATAGAGGGGGCAATAGCGATCAGCGTAAGGCCCTGAATTGGACGTCCATTTTCTGGGACATCCGCTCCGCTACTGTCCCAGCCACCCGTCACCCGTCACTTAATAAACTTCTTTACAATTGACAACACGCCTGCTTATATTTGGGATAGGTTGTATTCCCAATGCTAACTCACATATGGCTTAGTTGTTCAATTGGCAGTTTTAGAGCATTTTTCGAAGTGGTGTTCACCTGATCGTTGAGTTTGTGTTATCAAGAGCCTGTTCAAGGAGGACTCAGATGGCAAGAGCTTTATCAAACGATTTGCGTGAACGGATTCTGCAAGATTGTGATGCTGGAGAGACCGTTTCGAAGGTGGCGGAAAAGTATCGCGTCTCTGAGCGGACTGTTTACAAATTGCGGAGATTGCGCAGGGAGACGGGCTCTTATGAGCCTCGAACAAGCAGGTGTGGTCGTCGTCCCAAACTCACTCAGCGACGGGAAGATATCGAACGAACGCTGCGGGAGAATCCAAGTCTCACATTGCAAGAACTGATTTCTCAGCTCTCGCTTGATATTTCAGTTTCTGCTCTCTGGAAGACCCTCAAGCGATGGAAGCTGTCGCTGAAAAAAAGTTCCACGCCCCGATGAGCGGCATCGTCCCGATGTTCAGCAGAAACGTCTCTGGTGGCCTGTTCTCCTGAAGCGTTGGAGACGTGACCAACTCGTTTTCCTCGATGAAACAGGTGCCAACACCAAAATGGCTCGCCGTTATGGTTGGGGACTCAAGTCCGAACGAGTCATTGATGACGTCCCCCACGGACATTGGAAGACAACCACATTTGTCGCAGCGCTGAGGACCACGGGGCTGACTGCTCCGACTGTTCTCGACGGGCCGATGAACGGGGAATTCTTCCTCGCCTACGTGCAGCAGCAACTGGTCCCAACATTGATGCATGGCGATCTGGTAGTGATGGACAATCTCAGCAGCCACAAGCAGGTCGGGGTCCGAGAAGCGATCGAATCTGCGGGAGCCGACTTGATGTACTTACCACCATATTCGCCAGACTTGAATCCGATTGAACTGGCGTTTTCAAAGTTCAAGACGCTGCTAAGAAAGTTTGCAGAAAGAACTGTCGACGGTCTCTGGAAACGAATTGGCCAACTCCTCGATGAGTTCCCCGCCGATCAGTGCAAAAACTATTTCAAACACTGCGGATACCATGAACAATAAAACGAAAACTGCTCTAGCAGACAAACAACCTAATGAAAAACTCTCAGATTTCATGGCCAAAATTCTCGTAGCCACCCAAAACACTCCGAACATGATTTGGATTGCAGTATTCTTATTCACCTTAATTCTGTCATATATTCTTGGGCACTTATTTTACAGACGTGATCCAAAAATACCGGATGTAAAAAGTTTTCAGAGAATTTCTAAAAAGCACAAACCAGAAGAACTTAAAACTGGTTCAGAGGTAGATGAATGGATGAAAAACATTTTTCCTGTATCACTTCTGAGGATTGCCAGTTTCCGTATGCATATCTCAAAAATTACCTGTTGTCACGCGGACATAATCATCTAGTAAATCTTGTCCCTTGGGAAGACGGCAGTTCTTGTAGAAGTAAAACTTTCATTAATCGCTTGAAAATACGTCTTGAGTTCTATTACCCGCACAAGTATAGACGGATTATTCGAAACGAGGCTCATGTTCGGTTGGCAACTTCAACGTGGTATGTAGGCATTTCACTAATTTACATCAGCATATTTGGTGTGATGATAAGTCTGTTTTCTATTTTCTGGGCCATAGGGCAGTTTGCATCACTCAAAGCAGCGTTTTCTTGGTACCTCTCTTCTCTTTTGTGTCCAATTTTCGTAAGTGCATTAGCAATATTTTGTCGTGTCTTTACCGAAGAATTTATCCACTATCAGCGGTTACGCGAAGCATATTACGTTCTGGAGTTGGCTTACTCCGCTTTTCGCTCACAAACTGAATTACTTGAATCTCCTGACTTAATTTCCAAATTTGAAGACACTCCCACAATTGTTACAAAGCATGACTGCCCATGCGATTAAGGGCAGGGGTGTCTGGGGACAAGTTGATCAATTTGGACTGGCAACTTTCAACTTGGCATTCATCAACCTGACCCCAGAAAGCTGCATAGAATTGCTGCACCCATCTAACGGTTCTAACGCAAAGGTTTTGAACCACGAAAGTAACGACAGGGTGGCAGGGTCAGGAGCGATCAGCGTATGACCCTGAATTGGAGGTCTATTCTCTGGGACATCCGCCCCGCTACTGTCCCAGCCACCCGTCACCCGTCCGGTCAATTGAAGAAAACCTAGAACGTACCCCACTTTTCAGCATTATAAAATTCTTTCACCCACCTACGGTTCTATCGCACAGATTTTGAACCACGAAAGGAGCGAAAACTACGAAAACTGGCAGCCAAGCAGTTCTCCCTTTCGTCAATTTCGTGGTTGATGATCTTTAGATACCTCTGCCATAAAAGTGTCAATCTCCTTCCTGAGGGTCAACATTTCTTAATCAGTCCATGAGAACCCCACCCTGTAAAGATGTGACCAGAAACAGATCAAACTGTGTGGATGGCTGTATTTTTTTGGGTAATCTGCAATCATAGTAGCTGCGAAGTTAATGAAATGAGTTGATCTGAGCATGATCGCTCGGGGTGCGCGTACTGTTGATGCCCTTGAATCTTTCATTCATCAAATTCTTTCCTATATGTCTATCACTGGAGTGACTATGTCCGAAACAACACGCCGTAACTTTATTAAGACCACATCTGCTGCCGCAGCGGTGGGGTCAACTCTGCTCTCAACCGTTTCCGCAAAAGCATACGCCGCTGGCGATGAAGTGATCCGCATCGGATTGGTTGGCTGCGGTGGCCGCGGAACCGGAGCTGCTTCGCAAGCATTGCAATCACCTGGCAACGTTGAACTGGTGGCCATGGGCGATGCTTTTCAGGATCAGATCGACAAGTCGCTGACGAACATTGAACGAGCAGTGAAGAAAGATGAGTCAGCGACCGTTCAGGTGACTCAAGAGAATATGTTCGTCGGTTTCGATGCCTTCAAGAAAGTGATCGACAGCGGCATTGATCTCGTGATTCTGGCGACTCCTCCTGGATTCCGTCCAATGATGTTTGAGTATGCCGTCGAAAAGGGTGTCCATGTCTTCATGGAAAAACCTGTTGCGACCGATGCTGCCGGTGTTCGTAAAGTTCTCGAAGCAGCCAAAGTTGCGAAAGAAAAGAAACTGAAGGTCGGCGTTGGACTACAGCGACACCACCAGGCCTGCTACCAGGATCTGATCCAACGTATTCACGATGGTCAAATTGGTGATGTTCGTGCTTTGCGGGTTTACTGGAACGGCGGCGGAGTTTGGGATCCACGAAAGAATCGTGACCAGGTGAAAACAGAAATGGAGTACCAGATGAGAAACTGGTACTACTACAACTGGCTGTGCGGTGATCACATCACCGAGCAGCACATTCACAATATCGATATCGGCAACTGGGTCATGCAGAAATATCCAGTCAGCGCGATTGGAATGGGTGGACGACAGGTCCGAACCGATCCCAAGTATGGTGAGATTTTCGACCATCACGCAGTTCAGTTCACTTATGATGATGGAACTGTCATGTTCAGTGAGTGCCGACACATCCGCAGCTGCTGGAACTCAGTGACCGAGCACATCCACGGAACAAACGGAACTGTCGATCTCTCCAGTAACCCACGCAATTGCCAAATCACCTGGGCTGGCAGTGGCAATGTGGAGCGGTTCAAAGGGGACACCAGCAACCCTTATCAGGTCGAGCACAATGACCTGTTCGCTGCCATTCGCAATGACAAGGAATACAGCGAGGCTGAATATGGTGCCATGAGCACGATGAGTTCGATCCTGGGCCGGATGTGCACTTACTCCGGAAAAGAAATCACCATGGAAAAAGCCCTCATGGAAGGTCCGCAGATCGTTCCAAATGCAGAAGACTTGAGCTGGGACCTCGCACCTCCGACAACTCCAGATGACGAAGGTCGTTACCCAATTCCAGTTCCTGGCGTCACCGACGTCTTCAAGGCGTAAGAATCGCCTCCGTTAATTTCGATTCAGGCAGGCCGAGGTTGATCCCAACTTCGGCCTGCTTTCGTACTTTTAGCTTCAAGGGACCTAGGATGCATCAGATCAAGTTGTTCAAAGGTGTCGAGAAGGAACTCGCCCAACTCGAAGAGAAAGTTAACCAGTGGATTCGTAAACACCGAGAGAAAATCAAGGTGAAGGAAGTCAAAGGCAACATTGCCCCGCAAGCTCACGCGACCCCAGGTCAGGAGAAAATGTCTGGCTCCGATGTCCTGATCATTGTGGAATATGAGTTCTAATGAGACTGTGAATGATGACAGAGAGCAGAGTCTTCTCACTGAGGAATACTCACAACCCTAAACTCTCAATCTCCCCAATTAGCATCAGCTATAAATAATTTTCCTAATTCAATTAGCCGCTGGGCGTTAGCCCACGGTTCTAAAAAACCGGACGCTAACGCGTTCCGGCTGATGCGGTAAGTAATTTCCGACCAGTTCATTATTGTTGAAACTGAAAAGGTCCTGCCTGGGCGATCTCAGCTATCGGTTTCCGGCCAGTGGGTTTCTCCAATTCCTGATAATTCTCAGGGAGATTAGCCGGGTCGCCTGGGTGTCCGATGGCGACCATGCAATGAGTCTCAAAACCATCTGGAATGTTCAGGTTCCGTTTCGCAGCACCGCGGTCGTAGCCGCCCATGGCATGTCCCACTAAGCCCATGGAACTGGCCTGTAACAACAGGTTTTGGGTCGCCAGGCCAGCATCGAATTCATGCACGTTATTCGGCTTACCATTTCGGGTAAAAGTTGTTCGTGATGCGACAACAATCAGCACTCCCGCCTGCTCACACCAGAGCTGATTGGGTTCAACCAGCAAGTCAAAAAACGTAGACCAGTGTTCGCTATCGCGATGAGCGTACAGAAATCGCCACTCCTGTTCGTTGTAAGTGGAAGGCGCCCAGCGAGCAGCTTCAAACAAGCGGTTCACATCAGCTTGTAGAACTGCCTGACCATTCATCGCTCGAGGAGACCAGCGGGCCAGAAAAATGTTCTCAATGGGATGGTCTGCGGTTCGAAGGTTTAGAGCACTCTCTGACATGCTGTGATCTCCTGAGGAAAGTGATATTTTCCCAATCATAGGCAGCGAAACAAAGATTTGCAGTCCGAATTCAGTCTCTTAACAATAAGAGTTATAATACTCGCTGCGCCAATGTCGTGGTGCAGGAAAACTTATCAGCCGTTTTTAATTTGAGGTTTTGTCGTGGCGAACGACGTGACAATTTCTACTACTGAACTCCCTGGTGAAACTGACTCAGGTCAGTTTGTGAATATCGCTGCCTATCTGTTCGTCACGCTTGATGATCTGGAACGTAGACGTCAGGAATTGAAGCCATTTTGTCAGCAATTGAATCTCAAAGGGACCATCCTGCTTTCTCCCGAGGGGATCAACCTGTTCGTTGCTGGTAAGCGACCTGCGATTGATGAATTACTCAAGTTCCTGCGAGAGGATCCGCTGCTGGCTGATCTGGAAGTCAAAGAAAGCTTCAGCGATCATCAACCGTTTGAGCGGATGCTGGTCAAAATCAAGGAAGAGATCATCGCCTTCGGGATTGAAGGTGTTGATCCACGGCAGGAGACTTCGAAGAAACTCCCCGCCAAACAACTGAAGGAATGGCTCGATGCGGAGAAGGAGGTGCTACTCCTCGATACTCGCAATGATTATGAGGTCCGAGTCGGAACATTTGAAAACGCAGTCCCCATAGGCGTTGACCATTTTCGCGATTTCCCAAAAGCGGTTGAGCAATTGCCGGAGGAGACGAAAGAACGTCCCATCGTCATGTTTTGCACGGGAGGCATTCGCTGTGAAAAGGCGGGCCCATTCATGGAACAGGCCGGGTTTCAGGAAATCTATCAGCTTGATGGAGGCATTCTGAAATACTTCGAGGAGTGCGGCGGAGATCATTACGTCGGGGATTGCTTCGTTTTCGATAAACGGGTCGCGCTTGATCCAGAATTAAAAGAAACAGAGACCGTCCAATGTTATGCCTGCCTGGCACCGCTCACAAAAGAGGAGCAGGAGTCTCCCTATTATTATCCTCCGCATGCCTGCCCACACTGTTTCCAGGCACCTGAGGAACGTCAAAAGAGGTTGAAGGCAGCCAGGACCGCAAAGCTGGAAGAGGTTGTCACTCCGCTGCCAGGTTCGCAACCGTATGACAATGCCATCCCAGTCAATGTGCCTGAGCAATACGATCAGTTGACTCTCATTGAATTTCTCAATCAGCGATTCCCTCAGCATGAAGAAGGTTACTGGGAAACAGAATGTGAAACAGGCAAGCTTCACCGCGATGGCAAGCCGATTCCCGCGGACATAGTGGTTCGAGCGGGGTTTCAGTTTGCCCATCTCAAGCCCGCGACCATCGAGCCTGATGTGAATGCGAAGATTGAGTTCCTCTATGAAGACGATGCATTGGTCGTAGTCAACAAGCCAGCTCCGTTGCCAGTTCATCCGAGCGGACGGTTTCATCGCAATACGTTGCAATGGATCTTGAACGAAGTTTGCCACCCGTTGCGTTTGCGGCCAGCCCATCGTCTGGATGCCAATACGACTGGAGTTGTGGTTCTCTGCAAAACGCGAACAGTCTCGCGAGCAGTGCAGCCACAGTTTGAGGCAGGCACAGTTGAGAAAGTTTATCTGGCACTTGTTCAAGGACATGTTGATTGGAAACAGGCAACATGCGAAGCGAAAATCAGCAGAGAGGCTGGTGAGCGAGGCTGCCGTGTTGTTGATGAAGAGAACGGACTGCCGGCTAAGACACAGCTCGAAAGGTTAGCTCAATTTGATGATGGTACATCGCTGTTGAAGGTGATCCCTCAAACGGGACGGACCAACCAGATACGTGTCCATTTGTGGCACCTCGGTTTTCCCATCGTGGGTGACCCGCTTTATCTGTCGGAGCAGCAGTTAGGGGAACCGCGGGCATTTGGTCAGGACTCTTTGATGTGTCTGCATGCGGCTGAAATCACGATTTCTCATCCAGAATCGGGGGAACGCATCCAATTTGCAACAAACCCTCCAGATTGGGCTCAATGCGATTGACCGCATAAATTCCTTGCTTTGGCAGGTTCAATTGCCTCTCGTGAGATTCTTATTCGAGAACGACAGAAATTTGTTGCCACATTGCAACCTGTGACGTAGGTTTTTGTACCCTCAAATCAACATGACTCCCAGCACCCCCCAGGAAAGATTGCAATGAGCATCTTTTCGAGTAGTTGCTTGAGATGCACTGTTTCATGAACGTCACGATGTCTCTCAATTGACTGCGCCCTGATTCCTCTCATGGCTGAGCAGGAATTGCTCGTTATTGAAAACGCAAAAGTCCCAGGTCCAGATCATCGCTTCATCTGAGGCAATCATTCGTAGCTGGAACTGAGCGCTGGTCGAGTCAATGTCACTGCTCCGTCAGTGTTGTTGTCGCTGATCGCATTCTGTAGCGAGCGAACGGTGCAAAGTCTTCCCCGGTCTTTGCTGGATAATGTACCAAGAAATAACTGATTGAATCAGTCAGACGGTGGAACAACCGTCTGGAGAACGGTGAGATTCTCGATGAGTAACCAAGGTTCTTTAATCGTCGTCGATGACGACCGCCACATTTGTGAAGCAATGGCGGATTACCTGCGTAGTCTCGGTCATCGGACTGAAACGGCCATGACCTGTCGATCTGCTCTGGATCGAATCAAAGAATACAACTTCCAGGTTGTCATCTGCGACGTGAACCTGCCCGATCAAGATGGTTTTCAGCTGCTCGAATGGGTCACCGCCAACAAGCCCGACACTTCCGTGATCCTGTTGACAGGCTATGGGACGATCGAAAGTGCCGTGGAAGCGATTCGACTGGGAGCCTTTGACTACCTGACCAAGCCGGTCATTGATGACGAACTGAACTTCTCAATTCAGCGAGCCCTCGGTCAGCGACAGATCGTTGAAGAGAACAAGAAACTGAAGCAGCAGTTGAATGAGAAACATGCCATCTCAAATATCATTGGCCGCGATTACAAGATGGCCAAAATGTTTGACCTGATTGAAAGCGTGGCGGACACCCGCACGACTGTTCTGATCTTAGGAGAGAACGGAACCGGAAAAACCATGATGACCGCGCGAGCAATCCATCAACTCAGCTCGCGTAAAGACAAACCTTTCGTTGAAGTTGCCTGTGGAGCCCTGCCAGATAGCTTACTGGAAAGTGAACTGTTCGGACACGTACAGGGCGCGTTCACAGGAGCCTCGCACGATAAGATCGGTAAGTTCCTGCAGGCAGACGGAGGAACCTTATTCCTCGACGAAATCGGAACAGCCTCGCCCAGTCTACAAGTGAAACTGTTGCGAGTACTTCAAGATCGAGAGTTTGAGCCCGTCGGCGGAACTGAAACGCACAAAGTCGATGTCCGTCTTGTCCTGGCAACGAATGAAGACCTGGAGGCCCGAGTTCGCTCCGGTGAGTTCCGACAGGATCTCTATTACCGCATCAACGTGATCTCCGTCACTCAGCCACCACTGCGTGAAAGAATCGGTGACATCCCGCTCCTCGTGGAACATTACATCAATGAGTTCAACCAGCAGGCTGGCAAAGAAGTTCGTGGTTTCAACGAACAGGCTTTGCAAGCTTTACAGCGATACAACTGGCCCGGCAATGTTCGTGAACTCGTCAATGTCGTGGAACGAGCCATTGTCTTAAGCAAGGGCGACCTCATCACACTCGCTGACTTGCCAGAACAGGTTCGTCAGGAACCGGCCGAAAGTTCCGGGACAGTCAATCGTCTGGCAGGCAATCCAAACCTGAAATCGGCTCTCGCTGATCCTGAACGACAGATCATCATTGATGCCCTAGAGCAAAACGGCTGGAACCGCCAGGACACCGCCCGCCTGCTCGGTATCAATCGTACGACGCTCTACAAGAAAATGAAGAAGTACGACATTACTTACGAGAATCATGCTCAGATTTTCTGAGCAGTTTGTTAAGTATGGGCACAAGAGACCAGTAGCCTTTTGCTTCTCGCACTAGAAAGGCTCTGGTCGATCGTACTGAAACTCTCCTTCCTCCGCTCGTGCATCACTCGCATGGCTGACTGTGAGAACCAGCATTAAGGCCACCAGATTGAGCAAGACGTCGAAGGAATCGGATGCAATCATAAAGCTTGCAGATTGCAACAATTCATCTATCGATTCTGCCCTCAATGCGAGTCGAAATGAGACTCTGCCGAGGATGTTGGAGACGATCCAGAAGAACCACCAGGCTCCTATTATCGCAGTGCCACCAGTCGATTCTTCATCATCTGTGAACGTCCCATAAGCTTCTTTCATCGCAGAGTAGGGTTTCCACAGATTCATGATCGGGATGAAGTAATAACCCACTGCCCAACCGGGAGTGATTTCTAAATTTTCCGAATTGATGCTGTGCGCGTTTCTGCTGACGCAATAAACCCATCTTAAAAAGACAATTCCTGTAATGACGAGTAGCAGTAGCTGTACGATTCCGATGAGACCTTGTCTTGAGTCGTTTTGCTCGATTTGAGCATCTGTAAACTCACCACCCGACTGGATCGTCTTTAATAACTGGTATTCCCAGACACCACTCACGACTGCGAAGGCTGTGAGAACTAATCCAATAAACAGTAATGTGCAGAGTACAGACTTTAAGACCCCCAGGTCTTTGTATTCGTACTCTTTCATTCTCATTCTCACCCAGGCAGTATGTGGACTGCTAAATTATTGGATTTGTTCGTTGAGATTATCGATACCAAACCCACTGAAGGAAAACAATTCAAGTTAAGAAAGAAGTGCTGGCCACAGTGCCAAGTGAACGGTAAGCGCCGGCAAACAATGCTTCTATGTTGAGTATCGAGTTGAATTCAAACGCAAAGAATCCCGAGTGCCACATGTCCTGGACATCTTGTCCGAGACAACGCTTTTCAACTGATGAGAAGCAGAAAAGCAATCCGCTGTGGTGAGGGAGAGGCAGCGGTGAGTTGTGACACTCGGGAGGGCGGAGAGATAGGTTTTAAAGTAGTGTCTATGCTTCGCCTTGCACCTTGGTGACGAAGGCAGTGTCGATCGCGCTGATGCCGCCGTAGTAGCGGGCTTTGATTCTCAAGACGACATCGCGTTCAAAGGCAGCGGAACTTTCAGAACGTTGCAAGAACGTTTGGACCGGCCAAATTTCTGTCCAGACGAACTGGCGTTTGAAGTCACCGAGATACCAGTCTGACTTCGCTGAGGCTCCCTGTTCATCGATGAAGGGAGAGCTGAGGACTTCCAGCATGTTGTGAACTGGATTGGCAAAGCGGGTTTCCCCATCGTCTGTGGTGACGCTGATCTCTGTTGAATGGACAATGGAGCGTGCCGTGCCTCGTAGGGCTTCGGGAACGAGAATCTGTTTGGCCGGGACCACGACGGGTCGCTGTTCCCCATCGATCCGGTCATCTTTGACTTCAGTCGCTCGATAGCTGAGGACGTTCTCAACATCTTTCCAGTCAACAAGTGGATTCGCTGCGGCATAATCAGGTGAGGTGGTGTTCGTATCACCCACATAGTTCCGATTAGAACCATCGGTATTGTACAGCGATTGACCATTCCCAGATGGGCGGTAGACGTATTGTCCGCTCGCAGCATCAGCATCGGTGACGGCCCGCACAATGGTTCGTTCACGTTCCTGACGCAGGTAGTAGCCCAGTGCCATCGCTCGGCGATTGATTTCGCCTGTTTGGTCGAAAGCGATTAACTCTTCATTGATACTGAGAATACGGCCCTGTTTTGATTCCTGCGAAGTGACAAACTTCTCTGCAAAGGTCGACTCTTCATAGGGATGACCTTCCGCAACTTCTGTCGGTCCAGCGAGGGCACGGAAGCCAGCGATGCGACTGTTACGCAAGCGACTTGGGATAACGGTGACGAGCTTGTCACCGATGAATCCGGAATCGTCAGCGTATCCTTCGATGACTTTGCGGCCAATCAATTCTCCCGTGACGACCTGAAAGAGGTGGCTGCTGACACCGGGATTGGACTCATGTAACAGGTGATTGAGGGCTTGTGGTGAGCCGAGTGCGGCATCGAGTGAATGATGTGATTCCTGCAATGAGCGAAGGGAAGAAAGGACTCCACAGGCGTCGGCGAGTTCTCGATATGAGAAGTCATCGGGGGTCAGTTTCTTTTCATTCAGCAAGTCAACAACCTTGCTGTAAAATCCGGCGGGGCCGTGTGATTCGATCAGCAAACGGATCGGTGCGTGAGACATAAGAACCTCGTAAGCGAGTGGGAAAGTGAGATAGACAAAGAGTGAACTAAGCAGCCGGTTAGAGCAGTTTGCTCTACCGTGTGTCCGCGGTGGGCGCCTTTCGCCGCAACGAGAACGCCAATCCGCGAGACAGATCGCAAACACTGTTCTGCAATTCGCTCTAGCCAAGTGCAGCATTCATATTGCTACTGGGTGTGGCGAAGGCAGAGGCGAAGGAAAGACGAATCGTGGAGACGGTGCCATTGCTGAACTCAGCTGAGCGGGCAATAGAACATCCAGCGACAGCGGGCTCACATTGCTGATTCATCAGGTTCGATTGATTCTCATCAAGGCCCAATGGTTGACCAAGTTCGTAACTGCCGGGGCTGCAATCGAACTCATAGACGCTGGCCGGACTGATATCGACCGTAACGGGGAGTGTATCACCAATAGCAGAAGGTTGATGAGCGATGCCAAGAAACTTGGCTGCAAAGCCTGCCTGAGTTGTAGCGAGGTCCGTGTCCCAGGTGAAATCGGCAGCTGGTTTGGCGACATTGCCATCGAGCCAAACCAGGTCACCTGCTTCAATCACAGTACTAGCCTCGACGCGCACTTTGCGTAGCTGCACTTGGCCTGAGCGAAATCGTAGTTTGTTCATAGTTGTCTCACGATAAGGAGTGGGTAGATTGCAAGATGTTGTTGCAAATGAGTTGAGTTTTGTTTGTACGTCGGTACGGAACTGGGGGAGGAATGAGAGTCTGACAGCTTAAGATGCGCACCGTGCGGGCATGTTTTGAATGACTCAACGTAAAGGATTTAGGAGTCAGGATTTGGGATTTAGCAGCTAGTGCCTTGTCAGGCTTTAAATTCAGGGTTGGTACCGCGATTGACCGATCCGTTGTCGCTATCGATAAATAACTCAACCCTCATTTTCAGCTGTGACAGTCCATTTGTTTTTGCCTGTGTTTTTGCCTGTTGGTTCTCATCGTAACGATTCCCTTGACCCTCAATCCCTAGACCCTCAATCCCTAGACCCTCAGTCCAGCGGCCTCTTTTCGAGGTCCTTGTTTAGTTGGGGCCGCATAGGCCGCCCTAGTTCCGTTTGAGTAAACGGATGAATCTGTCGTCATCACTTGTTGTTTGGAGATCGCGGCGAGACTCACTTTGGATAACGGGTTTTCTCTCACCGGTTGTCGAGATGATGGCTAAGCGGTCGCGGACCATCTGTTCCTGAACGGACTCTTCGCTGACAGATTCGAGTTGTTTGACAAAGAAGTCGGTAACTGCCTGATCCGGCAGATCGAAGCGTCGTATGAGTTGCTGTACACGGTTCTTCTGTTGAACCGAGCGCAGTTGCTGTTTCAGTTCCTGATTCTCGCGTAACAGCTGTTCCTGCTCTGCCTCTAAGTCAAAGACTTGTTCACGGAGTTGTTCTGCCGTTGCCAGAAGTTCTGCATCACGGCTGTTTTGATCAGTGATGGATTCTTTGAAGGTCGTTGTCGTGGCTGGATTAACAACGGCATCAACTGAGATGACATCGACAATTTCTTCAACTTTGGCACCATCGACGGAACGGCGCGCTTTGACAACGTGTGACATGCCGACTCCGGGAGAATCTAACTCCAGCAACTTGAGAAAGGTCTGACCCGATTCGGTTTCGAGAACGTGAATATCTCCGTAGATACGTCCATTTTCGAAGACTGGGTTTTTGATGGAGCCAACCAGATCACGTGTACTGCGATCTTCTGGTCGGGATCGATTCGCAGCATGGTCGAGGAATACAGGTTTCCCATCGTACAACTGCACTGCGTTTTGTAAGGCAGTTGTTGAATAGGAGTAGCCATTGCGGGATTGCTCACCGGTGATGGCGATGCGAGTCACCAGGCTTTTTTTTGCCTCAACAGAACAGGATTGGTGCCAGTCGCTGCATTTTTCCTTTAGTGTTGTCGGTTTTAGATGTTCTATCCAGTGTTTGGGGGCTATTGATCGATTTCCGCAGAGAGAGGAGATGAAGTCGCGGTCGAGATCACCTTCCATGCCCGGTCTGCTGATTGTCTCTCGCGAAGTTGCGATCCGCGGCATTTGCTGAAGAAGTAAGCCGTTTCAACCAATTCAGACAGGTTGCGCCGGTGAGTGGAGCAACTTCTTGTGGAGACCCTCGAAAAGCATGAGGTAAGGCATGCCATATTTGGCAGGAAAGCTATGATCAATTGCCAGATGAGCCACTGTCGTGTACGGTGACGCGTCGCTGAACGGCAGAGAAACTGCCATTAACTAGAAAACCGACTGATTGCATCAGAGTTGACTTATGACGGATTCTCCGGAACGGAAAGAATCACCCGAACGTAACGAAGGGCAAGAGAAGCCGAGCCCACGCGGGCGGAGCAGTTTTCCATACTACTTGCTGATCATGATGTTCCTGCTGCTCGTCATGTGGGGCTGGCAGGCGATCAATAATGCCAATCAGACAGAGGTGAATTACTCTTTCTTCCAGACTCAATTGGATGCAGGGAATGTGAAGTCTGCCTCCTTAAAAGGGTTGAAACTGATTGGGCAATGGAAGAATGTCGAAGTGGCCCAAAAAGGATGGAAGAGGTTGTCACAGAGTGGAATGAATCCATCGAGAAGGAGTCGGAGAAGCGAAAAGCCCCAGAACTGGCTGATCGCTTCGTAACGAATGTTCCCCCTCTCGAAGATCAATCGATTCTCCGTAAGCTGGAGCAGAAAAATGTGAAGTACGGATCGGCCAATGAAGACATGTCGATCATGTTGCTTCAGTCCTTGATCTATTTGCTTCCCTTTATTTTGATCATGGGATTTCTCTTCTTTGCGATGCGGAGATCGTCGGACCCAATGTCATCAGGTGGGATGTTCGGCAACTTCGTTAAAAGCCAGGCCAAGAAATTTACTCCCAGTGAAACGCAAACAACATTTGATGATGTCGCGGGTATGGACCATGCCAAGAAGGAGTTGCAGGAAGTCGTCGAATTTCTGAAGGAACCATCCAAGTTTCAGAGACTCGGGGCTGAGATCCCCAAAGGAGTCCTGCTGATGGGGCCTCCGGGAACTGGAAAAACCCTGGTGGCGCGTGCCGTCGCTGGTGAGGCAGGAGTCCCCTTTTACAGCATCAACGGTTCCGAATTTATTCAGATGTTTGTCGGTGTCGGTGCGAGCCGCGTTCGTGACATGTTCAAGACAGCGAAGGAAAGTGCTCCCTGCATTCTCTTTATCGATGAGATTGATGCTGTGGGACGTGTTCGTGGGGCTGGTGTCGGTGGTGGACACGATGAGCGTGAACAGACATTAAATCAGATCCTCAGTGAAATGGATGGTTTTGAATCGACCATGGCAGTCATCGTGATCGCTGCGACGAACCGTCCCGATGTACTAGACCCTGCATTGTTGCGTCCGGGACGCTTTGATCGGCATGTGGCTGTTGACCGCCCGAGTCGCGAGGGACGTTTAGGGATTCTGAAAGTTCATGCTCGCAAAGTGAAACTCGCTGAGGGTGTCAAACTGGAAGAAGTTGCCAACAGCACCATAGGTTTCTCGGGAGCAGAGCTGAAGAACCTCGTGAATGAGGCTGCCTTGCATGCAGCGCGTGAAGGGAAAACAGAAATCGAGATGGAAGATTTCGATTCTGCCCGCGACAAAATCATGATGGGCGTACCTCGTGAAGACATCATGAACGAAAAAGAACGTCGCATGACCGCGTATCATGAGGCGGGGCATGCAATCCTGGGATGGAAGCTGCCTGAAGTTGATCCTGTGCATAAGGTGACGATTGTTCCACGTGGACGTGCACTGGGCGTGACGCAATTTGTGCCCGAAGAAGAACGCTTTCACATGGGAGAGACACGTCTACGTCAACAACTGGCCATGATGCTTGGTGGTCGGACCGCTGAGAAGTTGATCTTCAATGAATACTCAGCTGGTGCGGAAGATGACCTCAAACGCTCCTCTCAAATTGCTCGTCGCATGGTCAGTGCCTGGGGAATGAGCGAGAAGATTGGTCCCGTTGCATATCGCGATAGCGAAGAGCATCCATTCTTAGGTAAGGAGATGCACGAACAACGTAAGTACAGCGAACAGACTGCTGCTCTGATTGATCAGGAAATGCGTACCGTCATGCTGCAAGCACAGGAACTGGCTAAGACAACTCTGGAAGAGAATAGAGAAGTTCTGGAAGAACTGGTGCGGGCTCTCATGGAGAATGAGATCGTTGATCGAGAGCAACTCGAAGAGATCATGGGGCCACGTCAGACCCTTGATGAAGAGGCTTTGCCACCCCAAAAGTCCGAAGAGACGACGGACGAATCTTCAGACGCTGAATGATTAGAGTCTTACAACTCAAGATTCGAGCGCCGTGCTCGAATGTATTGAATGACGCATTGTGAAGAATTTAGGAGAGAGAAGATGGGTTTCGCATCTTAATGAGAAATGCCATATCTTCTTCCCCTTGCCCTTTGAGCCAGCGGTCTCAATTTGACGTCCCTATTTGGTTGTGGCCCAACAGGCCGCGCCAGGTCATTCAGCTGGAAAGCGAACAATCTCTTCATACGCCTTGAGTAGAGTAATTAGTTTCTCGAAGTCTTCACCCACATTCTGTTTGAGTGTGTATCCCGAAATTCCGAGTCGGTAGGCCGCCTGAATGTCTCGATGCTCGTCTGACGTTGTCAGGACAAGGACCGGAATCCTTTTCAGGATGGAATCCGAACGGAGTTCCTCTAAAAACTCCAGCCCATTCATGCGGGGCATGTTGATATCTAACAAAACCAAAACAGGTGTAGGGATCAGATCATGTTCAGGGCTTTGACCGCGCAGCGCAGCGAGTGCTTCTGCCCCATTACTGGCAACTGTGACTTCATTGGAAACTTGATGTTTCTTAAAGGCTCGCTTCAAGGCAATGACATCAAGTTCTTCGTCTTCAACAATCAGAATATGCATAAACTTACTTATTCGTCGTCATCCAATAATTCTTCTGGCAAATCTCTCATCCCAGGCCAGGTAAAGTGAAAGCTCGTTCCTCTTCCTGGTTGCGAGGCCATGTTAATGGTTCCGCCTCGACTCTCAATCATTTTGCGGACGACCGCCAAGCCCATGCCTGAACCTGTCTGTTTGGAATCGAGTCGCTGAAACATTCTGAAAACCCGGTCATGGTGTTCTTTCTCGATGCCTGGCCCATCGTCACGAATCTGAAATTGTACGAACTCGATGTCCGAAGTTTCTGTTACTTTGATGAAGACATTGCCCTGTTCGCGATGGTGATACTTCACCGCATTCTCAACGAGATTGAGAATCACATGAAACAATGGTGCACGTCCCGTGACCAGTTCCACATCATCGACATCGCGATGAATTGTCAGCCCCGCTGGAGGATTCACCAAACCCACAATCTCATCCAACATCTCATGCAGATCGATCGGTTCGACGGCAACACGAACACGACCGGCCCGGGAATACTGAAGCAGATCATCCAACAAGCTATGCATCCTTGCCACCTGCGTATCGAGTTTATCGAGGTGATCAAGGCAATCTTCCGGGAGTTTGTCTTCGCTATCTTCTCGAATCCATTTGGTCAGGTGTTGTATGCCCCGCAAAGGAGTCTTCAGGTCGTGTGAAGCAACATAGGCGAACTGGTCAAGGTCGGCGTTGCTTCGCTCTAAATCAATCGTGCGCGCGATCAAATCCAATTCTGAGCTTTTCTGCTCAGTGATGTTCCTGACGAAAATAGCGACTTGATTCCCCTGAAAGGGGACAAGTACAGCTTGGTGCCATTCATATTCTCCATGTAATCGAATGCGGTATTCGATTGTTTGTGTTTGCCTGGTTTGAGCGAGGTTTGTCAGTGCCTTTTCATAGATTTCTCCAACACGGTCCGGCATTGTTGCGGAGATTTTCCGCCGCATAAATCGATCAGGCGGTAACATCAAGCGAGATTCATCGTTGATACGATACTCGGTGATGATGCCATTTGCCGAAGTCCGAAAGAACATATCAGGACTGGCATGAAAGATCGCCTCCAGTTCCGCCGTTCGCTCGCTGAGCTCTTCGAGTGCACGTTGATGGTCGGTGATATCAATATGGACGCCGATCATGCGTTCTTTGTTGCCATCGGCATCGTGAAAAACTCGCCCCTGGGCACGAATCCAGCGGTAACTGCCATCTTCATGTCGAAACCGGAAGACGGAGATGTATTCTTCTGTGCGACTTTCAAGATAATCCTGAATTTTTTCCAGTGCCTGTTCGCGATCATCAGGATGCAGACGGTTTTCCCAGGATTCATAACCCTTTAATTCTGTATCCGCAGACAGCCCGACCTGTGTTTTCCATTCATTCGAGTACAAGACCTCGTTCGTCTTCATGTCCCAATCCCAGAGACCAATGTTTCCCGAACGAAGTGTCTCTTCGAGCCTCTGCTGAGCCAATTTAAGTTCATTGTCAGTACGAATGCGGTCAGACAGGTCTCTTACGAAGGCACAGATCACGACGTCATCATCAATCTCGACCAACTTTGAATTCACCTCAATCGGAAATTCGCGACCGCTTCGAGTTCGATGAACAGAACGCAATATTTTTCGCTCACGAAAATCCTCTCGCCATTCAATCCGTTCCCAAATCTCTTTGGAAAACTTTGGATCGATATCCCAAATCCGTTTTTCAACCAGTTCCTCAACTGTGTATTCCAGCGAACGGCAGGCCTGCTCATTTACATAGAGCACTTCCCCTTGTAGCGATAGCCAGAAAATTGCTTCGCCTGATTGATCAAAAATTTTCTGCGTTTGCTCCAACCGCCGAAGACTTTTGTTTGAATCTGTCACATCCTCCAAGACAGCAATCGACTTGACGAAATTCCCCTTGAGGTCCGTCTCTGCAATTGCTGACAGTCGCACATCTCGCACATCCCCTGATTTGGTGATGAACTGATAATCGAGATCTTCGCAATAACCTTGCTTGAGAAATGCCTTCAATCTTTCGGCAGCGACTTTCTGCGACTTGGGTGTCATGAATTCGGTGCGCTTGCGCCCGATCACCTCATCCCGCTCATATCCAAAGTGCTCGAGCCAGTCATCGCTGACTGAGACGATGACTCCATTGGCATCGACAGAATGCATTTTGACGGGAGTTTGTTCATAAAATGCTTCCAGTCGATGCTGCTGTTCAATCGCTTGGTTACGCAACAAGCGTTCATTGTGAATCTCGACAGAGCTCCCAATGAAACCCAGGATCTGCTGATCAGCTGAGTATCTCGGGCTGGCACTGCTGATCATCCAGCGATACTGGCCGTCGCTACGGAGCATGCGGCATTCGACAGAAACCGATTGCTGCTTGCGGAGTGCTTTGTCACGAGCCGCAAAAACTTTTGCCTTGTCATCTGGATGCAGTGCTTGTCCCCAGCCAATGCCCAAAGCCTGAGATTGTTCCTGCCCCGTGAATTCACACCAGCGTTGGTTGACATAGACGCACTCTAAGTCAAGATCGCATACCCAGATCATGACGGGTGCGTGATCGGAAACGCTACGAAAGTCTGCGTCATAGAGTTCCACAGTAGCCCTTTATCAGTCAGTTTATTTTTCAACAACCATCA